>JAJOOF010000695.1:0-82788 GCA_029582545.1 Solanum lignicaule
CTTGATTTATTTATTATGTTCGAGTATTTTGCCCATGACTTGAGAAAGTTAACTTGGTGAATCTAATGGCTCCGAACCTATAGTTTTGCACCACTAAGCTATATGCTTAGCGATAGTTGTTTCTATCCTAGGGAATGATCGAGAGGAGGCATGAAGCTGGCCATTGGTGATGGAAGATCACAATTGCATATAGGCATCTATATTTTGTATAAACCTTGGGACTTGTACATGACCTATGTGGTGTATATTTACATGAAATTTTGAGGACTAATGTGATCATGTCACCATGGGTTGTAATATAAGTATGACTCTATGTTTTGTTCTTTTGGGGTGTGTAAGCCCAAGTCTTGTAATATATTAAATTTACCACTAATTTTGAATGATTGCGTGAAGCATGAACCACCTAGTTTGGGTACTCGGAAGTTGGTAATATTCTTTTTATATCATTTTTACTAGTGCGAGGACAATATATATATGCAAAAATCTCATGAGTTATTGGCTTATATTATTATAGGCTTATATTATTCTGGAAGGGTCGTTACACCAATTTACCTATCATTTATCCCTGAATGATTTTAAAGATGGAAGGAAAGAAAGGCCGGTCACAGAATACTATCGCCTAATTTTTACAACAACCCGGGAGAAGTTAAGCCTTATTAGAATTATAGAAAAATAAACACCACCCTCCGAGTACCCAAATCCATTGGTCCTTCCTAATAACAAGGTTAGTGGAATAAATGGACAAATCAACAAAAAGATATTTCCCGCCCACCCATCTGGATCCCGCTATAATGGCATGACAAGATTCAAAAATAGAAATAAGGGGGAGAGAAATGGGTTATCACCTATTCTCTCATCTTTTACTTCCAAAAATCACTTTCTCTCCCGATCATTACTCTCCAAGCGTCAACATTAAGGTAACAATCAATTATTTACTCCTCTTACTTTAATTTACATATAATGTTTATCACATTCTAGAATTTGGTTGAACATAATAGAGTTTGGGTTGATTTTTGAATTTCAAAAATGTAGTTCTAATTTGATGAATTTGTTGAAACATGGATGTTTCCCTTACATTTATAATTCTCCTACAACATTCTAGGTGTAAGGATTATAACGTATGGGGCCAAGATGGGTCCAAAATAGGGAGGGAAGTTGAAGGGTTGTTCTTAAATAGAAACTTAGATGTAGGCAACATTTAGTAGTTGTAATGCCTTAATTTTTGCATATAGTATTAGTAGGGTACTTTAGGAACACTCATTTGATGTTATTTTGTTGGAGATAGAATTTTTGGGTCAAGAAGCACCATTTAAACACCCCTTTGGAGTTCAGAAACGATTAAGGCCACTATAGTGAAAGCCGACGTAATGGGAATATTCCCAATATGGTGGCCTCGCTATATCGAGAGACCGTAGGCAGCAGCCTCCCAATTCGTCCAAGGGTTGAATTTTCTCCTAAATACCTTTTTTTCTACGCAAGTTTAATAGTTCTAATACACCTAAGACTCAATGGTTGACTCTCCCGAGCAAGAATACTCATTTTTAAGGTTTCCAGATGAGGCTAGCAAGGACCGATACCAATATTGCCGGAGAACAAAACTCTATTTTGAGAGGGCATTTGGTATGTGGGTGTGGTAGAGAATGGAAGTGATTTCCATGCTTGATTGTAGGAGTTTGGTTGGGACCTGCTGGTTAAGGCTTCCCCTTCTGCGCATTTGGTTTGGGATAGAGAGTTTTATGCCCTCCTACCTACTATGTTGTAACACCTCGAAAATTTATAAATTAAATTGGAAAGAAAAAGTTGTAGATTTTCTACTAGTGCAGGTTCTACGAACCTATATACGAACCGTATAAGGTGCTACAGTGTGTAGAAGGTATTCGTAGAAGTGGTCTTGAAAGTTGGTCAATTTTAAGTTTCTGAACTTTTCCTACAGACCATTAGGAAGGTTCGTAGAAGGCTCTATGGCATGTAGAAAGTGGTCCATAGAATATGTTCCTAACTTGGTGGATTATTTTTGAAAATGGGTTCCGATGAGAGGGTTCTACGGACCATAGAAGGGAATCGTGGAAGTTGATTGGATTTCTATAATTTAGTATCTCATTCTACGGATGAATAATATCGTGCGTAGAAGTTCCTACGAACCGTAGGTATGTTTGTAGGGTCCCTCAAGCAGTTTTAAGTTAGGATTACCTCGGTCTTTTCGTACCTTTTCAACCCCTAAACTATGTCGTTTTGAGCTTATAACTAAGTCCTATCACTGATTTTAGCCTTCAAAATCTACGCATTCCTTCTCATTCACTCAAAACCCCGAAATCCCTCAAGTCCATCTATCCAAATTCTCTCCAATGCTCAATAACGATTTCTAGTATTCTTCAAGTCTCCTCTTTCAAGCTAAAGGCTAGGGCTCTTCGAAGGTATGAGGGACTTTATCAATGCACTATTTCAACCATTGAGTCCCAAGATTTTTCTAGTTGTCTTCAATAAATTCCATCAAATTCCTATTGTTCATGTTTCTTCATAAGTTCAATTGTGTATGATCAAATTCATCCTATTTGATCTTATTATGCATGATTCTATCTAAAGTGTATATTTTCAATAAATTTTATATGAACCCATGATTTGTGCCTATTTTATGAATACGAACTGTGTATTGAGATTATGCATGCAACGTGAAAGTGAGCAATTTATGAACTAAGGATGCTTTAGATGAAAAATCAATATGATTTTATAAAAAAAATTGATTCTCAATTGAATTGTTTTCAATATGAATGATGATCATGATTTTTGATGCTTTAGATAATTGTCGTTATGAACATGCTATGAAATCGTGGTTTTAGAAGGAGCTATTCTATGATATGAAGTTTAAGGTTGGAATGGTATTACTAGATTCTTACCTTTCCAAGTATTATGATTATGCTTATATCCTTTTGGAGCTTACTTAGCACCGAGAGGGCTATGGGATGGAGGCTCCCCGGTTAGTAGAGGGTGGGTATTCAGTAGTAATCCTATTATCCCCTAACTAAGTTGCCCCATAGGCCTTAGTCTTAATTGACTCTAGTTAGTAGATCCACCTAAACTAATGAATATGGTTTTTACCTTGGCTAGACGGACAATATCATTTTGGTGTGGAAAAGAGACTAGATTACATGTTATATCTAGCATAATTTATGTTGGTTATTAATAAGCCTCCTACAAATAATTATGATTTAATCTCAAAGACTTATATTTCAACTTATTAAAAAGGTTTTATAAAGATTTTTAATGACCTTGTCTCATTACTTATGATTTTAGCTTATCATGCTTTGATATCTTGTACTTGGTCCTTTATTTCCACGATTTCAATATGTATCATGCTTATGTCTCTTTTATGCATTTATCTCATACTCAGTACATTCCATGTACTGGTGCATACTATCTCTCGTGCCTATGTTGTCTTATAATATAGGGTCAGACGTTCCTCCACACGCTCGAGGCTAGTGGATTGCTTCAGCTTGAGTTTTTGTGAGTCCTCATAGTTCGAGGGCCTTGCCAAATATGTTGCTTTTCATTTCATGTCTTTTCAATTTATAACTTATTTGGTGAGCTAGGGTATTGTCCTAGCCACACTATGATATTATAGGCTTATTGTCAAACATAGTGTATGTCACACCTCAAATCCCATTAAGACGGACAGACACTCGATGCCCTAAAGGCTCGAGAGAACCAACATGTAACTTGTGCTTACTATGCATATAACTATGACAATTTTGTGACAAGTTCACATAGGGTGCTACGATACAAACCAACATAAGTAGACCCAAAACTTATATACAAAACTTGGCCGTTGAGGCCACAACTTGTTAAGACGCAACTGAACCATATATATATAAGTCTACAAAGCCTCTAAAAGATAGAAAACCTTAGAGTAGGTCGGGACAGACCCCGCCTTACCCTTAACTACGATACAATTCCAAAATGAATCTACCAAGGACTCAGTAAAGCTTTGAATCAACCTAGCTAGAGTTCACCAAAAGTAGCTGATTGTCATGTGCTCCTATTGAGGAGGTCTACTAGCTGGAGTACATGTGCATGCAGCATGAAATAAAGCGTCCCTCTCGAGGGACGTCAGTACGAAAAAATATACTGAATATGTAAGGCAATAACATATATAAAAATAAGAGTTCGAATGAAACCAAGTATCAATATATGTGTGCATAAATCAGAACAGAAGACCACATTTGTTAACTCTTGTGGGATCATGTATGTTACATTCTTGTCTTTACCTTTCTGTGTGTTTTGGTCTTTATAAGGCATGTGATACGAATGACTAGTTGATCAGTGGTAGAAGAGGATGACCCATGCTAGGCATTTTAACCCCTGGGATGATGTCCTCATAATTACACAAATTGGGATCGGCCCATGCTAGGGTTTCGCCCCTGAGCTACCACCCTTCTATACCAATTGGGATCGGCCCATGCTAGGCTTTCGCCCTTGAGCTGCCACCCTTATATACCAATTGGGATCGACCTATGCGAGGCATTTGCCCCTGGGCTGCCACCCATAATTATACAGATTGGTTCACTTAGATTCTTTAATCTTTGAGATTGTTGTTTTGGTGATCATAATCATTTTTGAGATTTGGAACTACGGACCAGTAGTAGAAGACATGAAAATAATACTTCAAGGCAGTAACAATGACATAAGGAGCTATGTAACATCAATACATTACTTGTGGGCGTAAATGACACAGTTGTCTTCAACTAACTAAGATGATGATTCACCAAACTTGCTTTTGCAAATACCATTTCTATATCAGCACATAGGAGGATAATTACACAAGTATAGAGTACTGAACATATAATGAAGTAATTCTATACACTAAGGAGAGGGGGAAATATTGTTAGCTATTTGGAGATCATACGCTGCCACTATGTTTCCTTTACTAGGAATAGAACTTAGGAAATTTACTTATTGATATTAATCGCAAGTATCAGATTTCATGCCGAAGAATATTGAATCGAATAGCCTTACATACCTTATCCTCTAACCAATAGAACTATCACGATTCAGCCTCCCCTTTTAGGTTTTAATCTACAATATAAGTCATGATAAACTAAAATTAGCAGTTATCACACTGTGAGCCCCGTAAAATAGTAGCTAACATTGACGGATAATGATCCCATACAGCCCTTAAAATAATGTGTATGACCACACCCTGCTTTGCTGCCCAATACATACATTAAATATCCTTTCCCAAGATTACCCAAGCTGCACCAACAACAATACACATAAAACAGCCTCAAATATTCTTTATCATACAACCAATTATTGAACTCACCACCCCCTTGAGTTCTTTATGACAGCAAACCCTTAATTCCTCACTCAAACTCATACATAAGGAGGAAGAAAATGGAGCAGTCACCTTACCTCAATTTCTGCAACTTCTCCTTATAACTTGAATTCCTCTAGAACTTCAACTTCCCTTCACACTTAAACCAAAGAAGAAGAGAAAATTATCTTAATAATTAAGGAAAGTGAGCAGTAGCTTGTGGGAACTTCAGCCTTCTACTTATAATTGAGCATGAATAACATGTTTTCTAGTCTTCCATGGGAGAATTAAGCTAAATCCATAACTTTTTCTCTTACCTTGGTTTGCAGATATGAGGGTTTCTTCAAGAACCCTAGAAGGAACTTTAAGGCTGCTGTTTTAATCCTTAAGAGAAAAGAGAGAGAGAGAGAGCTTGAGTTAATTCTCAATATTGTGTGTTAAAAATGAGTGAGAATAGCAGCCAATATATCTTATATTGAGCTTTCTTCACCTTTAAGAATATCCTCTAGAACCTCCCTTTTTTTGGTCCATTTTCAGCCACTAATTGGTCAAGTAGGTGATGCACCTGCTTATGTACATCAAGCAGCTCAAAAGGTCAAACTATGTGATACACCTACTTGCTTTCACTTGGGTTTAAATATATTGGGTCTTGGTAGATTTAGCTTCTACGCTTTAATTTCATTTTCCTTTTATTTAACGTAGTTTGGGCCTCAAGTGAGTCCATTAGCATAGGCCTAAATCTGATCCATAAACCTTGGCCTTTTTAACTAGATCCATATAGCTCAAGTATATGATGCACCTACTTGGTCCTTTGGACTGGTCAATAAGCCAGAATAGGTGATGCATCTATTTGTTACCTACTAGCTTAGTTAAGTCAAGCAAGCAGCTCACTTATTTTATTCCATTTTCTAAATATTAATTCCTTTTGCTTTAACTTAGCACTTAACTTTCAACTTTAAGCTCAATTACCACCTTGCTGTCTCGAGTTTAAATACTCTCGTTGGAGTTAACTTGCAATACACATGCTGAAACGTGCAAGGCATCATATCACCTTCTGAGCTAGTTTAAACCAACGCTAATCATATAAGAAACATGGTCTCTTGCCTATACTATAAGTCTATGTCAAGTATCACAAGAATAGAACAAGCATATGCATAATATGGGCTATTAAGTGTATTTCCACTTATGAGTTGTTGTTTGTTTGGTATCAAAGATGTTGATTTGAGACTTATATTCTCATGTTACTTTATTCTTAGTATATGTTTATTTCAAGTGGCTTGTTTAGTATCTCTCGTGACTCTATTCACCATATTACATCTAGGAGATAGCTTGGGTCGTAACAAACTTAGTATTTAAATCATCAGGTTTTAAAGAGTTCTAGGTTTTTGACAAGCCACATTTAGTAGATTCGTGTTCATAAGTGTGCAGTGCACCATATTTATGAATAAAAGGCTACGAGACATTTAAGAAATACTTCACTTCTTTCATAATCCTAAGTTGTGCGGCAGATGTCCTATCCGCGCTATGATATTAGAGGCTTATTGTCTGACATGGTGTATTTCTACTTATGAGTTGTTCACTATTTGGTATCGAAGATGTTGATTTGATACTTATATTCTCGTTTTACTTTATTCTTAGTATATGCTCATGTCAAGTGGCTTGTTTAGGGTCTCTTGGGAATTTATGCACCATGTTACCTCTAGGGGGTAGCGTGGGTCGTGACATGTGTGTTGGGATGACCCCAAACCTATCATTTGCATCCAAGGAAATGACATCTCCATGGGTGTGCAGACTATAAATGAGGTTCTAGATGTGTCAGAGGTTTCAAATGTAGACTATAAGGCCAGACTAACGAGGGTGCATACCAAGTCATTGCAGGATACGCTAATCGAGGAAAAGTTCAATAGTCACGTTACTAGCCCACCACTGAGGGCATTACCATCCTTTACTTCACTATCGACGCCAACAGATTGTTTATGTTGGTTTTGGAACATTTTAATACTCTTATTAAAATTATGTTGAAGTGACTTTTCCAATTCCTTGGTTTTATACCTGTAAGTAGTCTAGCATGATAGACTAATTACTCATCTTAGTGCATTACTTTTGTCCGTTGAATTTTGGCTTAATTGTCATTCTTCAATATTGATTAATGTTGTTAGAACGTTGGGTAATAATTTGTTCGCCGTTGTGTTATTCTGGCAGAACAAGTAGTGGTCAACTATGACCATTACTCCTCCATATTGAAATCTCATTCTTTATTCCTCCATTATACCTTGTGACCTATGTAACTCCAAGGCCATTTATCTTCACTATTTACTACCCCATTATCTTCCTATCCATTGCAAGAAAGACATCCCCAACTATAAATAGTGGTGGTCATCATTTTGGATACATGAAAAAATATAGAGTGCATAAAGTTTGTCAAAAAGAGAGTTCTTATTAGTTGAAGGGAGGTGTTTCTTTTGTGGGGCTTTGGAATCAACTCTTGTCCAGAGTTGTTGAGTTATATTTTGTGATTAGGCTGTTGTATCCTGGAGGGGACAAGTCAAGAAGGACTACTGCAGGACCGATGAAAAACATTTGTTGCAGTGGACTTGAATCTCCTTAAAGAGAGCGAGATATCAGCGCCTCAGCCTGAAGAGATTTTTATTTCTTCATTTTATTTTCAATTGTAATCTAGTATTTTTGTTATTTTTCACTAACAATTTTAAGGAGATTCATAATGGCTAAAATTTAAAAAAAAACCGCGGATATCAAGATGGGAGATCTTAACAAGCCATTTCGGTTCAATGGCAACCATTTTAAGAGATGGAAGGGTAAAGTACTTTTCTACTTAAGTTCTTCTCAATGTTTCTTATATGTTAACTAAGAAGAATCCTAATAAAGTTGATGATACCTCAATGGATGATGATGAACTTATTTCTCATCATGAGAAAGTGGAAAAGTACGATGGTGATTCCTATAAGTGTCGGTATTATATTCTTAGTTTTCTATCTGGTAATTTTTATGATTATTATGATAGAACTTACTTTAGTGCAAAGAAAATTTGGAAAGCATTGCAGAGTAAGTAGGATACCGAAGAGGCTGGAGCGAAAAATTATGCGGTTAGTAGATTTTTTTGTTTCCAAATACTAGACAACAAATCAGTGGTAGACCAAGCTCAAAAATTTATAATGATTGTTGGAGATCTCAAGTCCGAGGAGGTTAAAATTGGAGATAACCTTAATGTTTGTGGAATAGTAGATAAACTTCCACCTTCTTGGAAGGAATTTCAAAAAAAATATGGGCCACAAACAAAAGGAAACTTCTCTTGAAACCTTGATAATGAATATCTGCATGGAAGAAGAGGCAAGGGGCCAAGATGCACTTTTACAAACAGAAGAGAGCAACATCACAACGAAGGTAAATTTAATTACTTCAAATAATGCTACTCCTGAATCTCACAAAAATACTTCTTTGAAGACTAAGAAGAAAAAATTCAAGAAAAATAATGGTAGACCTCCCAAGAAAAATAATGGTGAAAATAATCAAGCACAAAATCAACAAGTTCAAGATAAAGGACCGTGCTTTGTTTGTGGCAAGAGTGGGCATATTGCTCGATTTTGCAGATTCCAGAAACGTGGTCCTAACCCTCAGGCAAACGTTACCGAAGAACCTTTTGTGATGGTGATTACCGACATAAACATAGTTGAGAATGTTGATGGATAGTGGGTTGATTTTGGTGCAAACCGTCATATCTGTTACGACAAAGATTGGTTTAAAAAATATACTTATTTTGAGGAGCCCAAAACCATCATCCTTGGTAATTGTCACACAACTCAAGTTCTTGGAACGGGAGATGTTGAATTGTGTTTTACTTCTGAAAGGGTATTAACTTTGAAAGATGTACTTTATACTCCTTCCATGAGAAAAAATTTGATATCTAGTTTTCTTCTAAATAAATCAGGCTTTAAATAGAATATTGAATCAGATCAATAAGTAATTGTGAAAAAAGGTATTTTTGTGGGAAAGGGGTATGCTTGGATGGGATGTTTAAACTGAATGTTAAAATGAATAAAGTTTCTACTTCTGTTTATATGATTTCTTCTATCAATTTCTGGCATGCTTGTTTGTGTCATATTAATGATGGTTATGTTGGAATCATAAGTAGTTTAGGATTAATCCCAATGATTAAAAAGAATTTTTAAATGTGTGAGGCTTGTAGTAAAGCCAAAATCACTAAAAAGCCTCATTTCCAAGTTGTAAGAAAATCTAATTTTTTAGAATTAGTTCATACTGATATTTGTGTGAACTTGGTGGAATTTTAACTCGTGGAAGTAATAGGTATTTTATCACTTTCATTGATGATTTTTCTAAGTTTACATATGTTTACTTGATGAAAAATAAAAGTGATGCCTTTGAAAATTTTAAAACTTATCTCCATGAGGTTGAAAATCAGTTTGGAAGAAAAATAAAACGATTTAAAAGTGATAAAGGCCGTGAATATGAGTCAAATGAGTTTAATTCTTTTGTTAGATCATTGAGAATAATTCATGAAAGTACTCCTCCTTATTCTACTTCATCTAATGGAGTAGAGGAAAGGAAAAATAGAACTTTGGATGAATTGACTAATGCCATGCTTATTGAGTCACATGCACCTTTAAATTTATGGGTGAAGTTATCTAAACTACTTGTTATGTGTTGAATTGTGTACCTCATAAAAAGTCAAAATTGACACCTTTTGAATTGTGAAAGGTCACAAGCCAAGTTTTCTAAGAGTTTGGGGTTGTCTAGCCTTTGTGAGGCTAATGGATTCCAAGATTACAAAGTTGGGTAAGAAAGTTACTACTTGTGCTTTTCTTGGTTACGCTTCAAATAGTACAGCCTATAGATTTTTTAATCTTGAAGACAATATTATAATAGAATCGGGTGATGCTATCTTTCATGAGAATAAATTCCCTTTTGATTCTAAAAATAGTGGGGTTCAAAGAATTGAACAATATATTTTGTCAATACCTAGTTCTTCTACTTCTACTTTAAAAAATAAAGAAATTGATAATTTTGAGTTAAGAAGAAGTAAAAGAGTTAGAGTAGAAAAAGATTTTGGTCCTGATTTTTATGTGTTTAATGTTGGAGATGACCCTCTCACTTTGAAAGAAGCATTATCTTCACATGATTATATTTTTTGGAAAGAGGCTGTAAATGATGAAATGGAATCACTGATTTCTAATAAAACTTGGAAGTTAGTTAATTTACCACCGGGTTGTAAAACAATTGGTTGCAAATGGGTCTTACAAAAAAAGTTAAAACCAGATGGATCTTTTGATAAATATAAGGCTAGACTAGTTGCAAAAGGTTTTAAACAACTAGAAGGCCTAGAATTTTTTGATACTTTTTCACACAAGAATTAAATTCAAGAAAGCAAAGTGTGTAAACTTACTAAATCCCTATACTGCTTGAAACAGGCACCTAAGCAATGCATGAAAAGTTTGATTCCTGCATGATTGAAAATGGTTTTAAAACAAATGAGTGTGATAAGTGCATATATCATAAGTCTTGGAATAATTCACATGTGATTATTTGCCTATATGTTGATGATTTATTGATCTCTGGCTCTAACATGAATGTTATTAATGAAGCTAAAAATATTCTTAGAAGCCATTTTGATATGAAAGATCTTGGTGAGGCAAATTTTATTCTTGGAATAAGAATAACAAGAACATGTGAGGGAATTTTCCTTGACCAGTCATATTATGTTGAGAAAATTTTGAAAAAATATAACTTTCATGATTGCAAACATGTTGTAACTCCTTTTGATTCAAGTGTTCACTTATTTCCTGTTAAAAGTGAAAATGATGTAATAAATCAAAAGGAATATGCTAGCATAATCGGAAGTTTAAGATATGTGACTGATTGCACTAGGCATGATATTGCATATGTAGTAGGAGTACTTGGCAGGTTTACAAGCAAGTCAAGTAATGAACATTGGCATGCTATAACAAGAGTTATGAGATATTTAATTGGAACAAAAAATTGTGGTTTGTTCTATAAAAAATATCATGTTGTACTTGAAGGGTTTTCTGATGCAGATTGGAACACCTTATCAGGTGATTCATGTTCTACCACTGGTTATGTCTTTACTTTAGGTGGTGGTACTATTTGTTGGGATCAAAAAAGTAAACTATAATTGCTAACTCTACCATGGAGGCTGAACTAATTGCTTTAGCTTCAGCTAGTGAGGAAGCGAATTGGTTAAGAGATTTATTGTTTCAAATACCTTATTTTGAAAAACCAATTCCTCCTATTTTAATTCATTGTGATAGCACCGCTGCGATTGGTAGAGTTCAAAATCGTTATTACAACGGTAAATCCAGACTTATAAGGAAGAAACACAGTAATGTAAGATCATATTTGACAAGTGGTACCATTAATATTGATTATGTCAAATCTTGTGATAAACTTGCAGATCCTCTAACTAAGGCCTTAACAAGAGAAAAGTTCTGGAGCACATCGAGGGAGATGGGATTGAAGCCTATAAATCCTTAAGACATATATGAGGAAACCCAACCTGCGAACTAGAGATCCTATAACCAGGTTTAATGGAAAAACGAATCATATGTTACTTGTTGTGAAAAAATGCACTATTTTTTGTCCCTCCCTATAATGTGAGTGCATTGTTTCTTGTAGTAATTGTTGCCAATCTGTATTTAAAATAGAATTACTGATTCCAATAAACTTTGCAGAAACACGAAGTAACCAAAGTTTTAATGAACTAGTAGAAACAGAAGAATAGAAATTAATTCAGAACAACTAAAATCTGTAAACCATACCAGAATCTGGAAAAAGACAGAACGGAAAAGATGAAGCCCACTGAGTGCACAGTGTCCCCTTAAGGAAATTATTTCCCTCTAGTATCCGAGGTTTGATTTGGAATATGTCCTCCCAGGATAGAATGATCTCAATCACTAGTGTATTGATACCCAAAACTCTGGTGTCAGCGAACCACTCAACAGCAGTAAAGTACACGAAGAAACTTTATGCAGTAAAAGAAGAAGAAATCAGAAAAATTCGTTTTGAAATAATCTGAAGAATCAATGTATTTATAGGCAAGAGGAACTAGTTCCGAAAGGTTGCAACCCTTGCAGAATCCACACGACCATTCATGAAAGTTTGCAACCTTTCAAACGGTCATGGCTGTTTCTGAAAGTTGCAACCTTTCAGAACAGTCACTTCCAACGGCGGGAAATGGGTCGTGCGCAAATCCGAGTCGGGTCGGTCAATTAACTGAATAATCGAAATGTTTCGGTTAATTAACTAATTAGTTGAAATGTTTTGGCGTTTTGTCCATTTAATTTAATTTAATTAAATAAATAATTAACTATATAATTAAAACAAACTTTGTCCAAAAAATAATCTCTCGATCGATCATTTCCCAAAGCCAAAGCCAAAGCCAAAGCGGAAGCCGAGCCAAGCGAGCGACGACGGCGCGAGGAGGGTTCCTCTTTCCAACCCTTTTAACAATTAATAGGAGTGTTTCTATATTTAAACTCTACTATTTTTCTTTCCACCACCGATGAGGGAGAAATGCATTTTCACTTAAGCATAAGAGGACTTTTCAAGTTTCCAACTCTTTAAGTTCCCAACTTTCCAAGTTCCTCTCTTTTCATCTTCCCTCCATTTCCCATTAACTCTTGCTACATACCCAGCAATCCCCCACATGAATGGGGAATGGTTATAACATAAGGAATGCACGGACGAGTGTGTACTTTACAAGCAAGGATCAATTGCATCTGGATAAGTAGGTTTCCCCTTGGACTTTCTGTAGTGAACATATGTTGGATATACTCGGTCAATTGGTAGATGCGATATATTTGAACCGGCGAGCTTTGGTGTATACCTAGACAACCATATGTCACACAATTAACCCTTTACCGTGTATGGTTCTTACGGTTATGTTCGTTTCAGCCATGAACACCTCCTGGTTTCATAAGTGAATAGAGATTAGGCTTTTGACATAAAATCCTCTTTGAAGCGGCTTACACTTCACACTTACATAGGTGATTTCTAACCGTGTCATCTCGTAGATACATTATTTGGTCAAATCTGCCAAACGTAGTAAATCATTAAAAACTTTAAGCTTTATTAACTCATTAACAAGCCTTAAAGTCTTAACTTTGTTCTTGAACATTGTCTTCATCATGAGAATGGATTGATTTGATTGACAATGTCGAACCGTCGTCACAACTTTGTTTTTCTGCTTGAATCTAGCTCTTGGGATCTCCAGTCTGCTAGATAGAGTTACCGCCTTGCTGACTTGTCCTAAGCCGTAAACCCATTCTCTTAGATGATCTTTCAACTACCTCTCTCACTAGGTCTTTCGTTAGTGGATCTGACACATTATCGCTTGATAGTCAATAGTGATAATTCCACTAGAGAGCAGTTGTCTTATGGTGTTATGTCTCTGTCATATATGACGAGACTTCCCATTGTACATGACGCTCCCTGCCCTACCTATTGTTGCTTGACTATCGCAATGTATGCAAATAGCTCCCACAGGTTTGGGCCAGAATGGAATATCCTCTAAGAAATTCCGGAGCCATTCAGCTTCTTCACCAGCCTTATCTAAAGCAATAAATTCAGATTCCATTGTGGAGCGAGCGATACATGTCTGTTTGGATGATTTCCAAAAGACTGCTCCTCCACCAAGTGTAAACACATAACCACTTGTGGATTTTCTTCATTTGACCCGGTGATCCAATTTGCATCACTATATCATTCAATCACAGCAGGATATTTATTATAATGCAAAGCATAGTGTTGTGTATGTTTCAGATACCCCAACACACGTTTCATTGCCATCCAGAGAGTTTGATTCGAATTACTAGTGAATCGACTTAGTTTCCTAATAGCACATGTTATATCTGGTCGCGTACAATTCATAATATACATCAAACTTCCCAATACTCTGGCATATTCCAATTGAGAGTCACTTTCACCTAATTCTTTTGAAATGTAAAGCTTAAATCAATTGGAGTTTTGACAACATTGAAATTCAAGTACTTGAACTTATCCAATACTTTTTCAATATAATGAAATTGAGATAATGCTAGTCCCTGAGAAGTTTTGAGAATCCTAATCCCTAAGATCAAATCATCAACTCCTAAGTCCTTCATATCAAACTTGTTGGACAGCATGAGCTTAGTAGCATTTATATCGTCAATATCTTTACTCATTATTAATATGTCATCAATATACAGACAAACAGTGACTTCATGATTCAGAACATTTTTAATGTAAACACACTTATCACATTCGTTAATCTTGAATCCATTTGCCAACATTATTTGGTCAAATTTAGCATGTCATTGTTTGGGTGCTTGCTTGAGCCCATAAAGCGACTTCACAAGTCTGCACACTTTCTCTTCTTTACCATAAACCCTTTAGGTTGTTCCATGTAAATTTCTTCTTCCAACTCTCCATTTAAGAAGGTTGTCTTTACATCTATTTGGTGGATTTTAAGATCATGCACTGCCGCTAGTGCTATTAACATCCTAATTGATGTTATCCTTGTTACTGGAGAGTATGTATCACAGTAGTCCAGACCTTCCTTTTGTCTGTATCCTTTGACTACAAGTCTAGCCTTATATTTGTCAATAGTCCCATTGGCTTTCATTTTCCTTTTAAAGATCCACTTTGATCCTAAAGGTTTATTTCCTGGAGGAAGATCAGCCAATTCTCAAGTATGATTACTTAAAATTGATTCGATCTCACTATTGACTGCTTCTTTCCAATAGATTGACTCAGATGAAGACATAGCTGCTTTAAATGTTGGAGGCTCATTTTCAAGCAAGAATGCCACAAAATCTGGTCCGAAAGAAGTGGATTTCCGTTGGCTATTACTACGCCTAGGATCCTTATTAGGTAGTGTATTTTTCGTTGATTCTTCTCGTGGTCGTTTAGGTCTTTCACTTGTCGACTCACATTCAGTTTTATAGTACAGATAAATGTGTTCAAAGAACTCAGCGTTATCTGACTCAATTACCGTATTCACATGAATTTCTGGATTATCAGATTTGTGAACCAAAAACCGACAGGCCTTACTGTTCACAACATATCCAATAAATACACAGTCCACTATTTTGGGTCCAATTTTCACCCTCTTGGGTAAAGGAACCTCTACCTTGGCTAGACACCCCCACACTTTAAAATATTTCAAGTTGGGTTTCCTTCCTTTCCATAACTCATATGGAATCGATTGAGTTTTGCTTCGAGGTACCCTATTGAGTATTTTGTTAGCCGTAAGGATGGCTTCCCCCTACAAGTTTCACGGTGAACCAGAACTGATTATCAAGGCATTCATCATTTCCTTTAATGTTCTATTCTTCCGTTCCGCCAAACCATTTGATTGTGGTGTATAAGGTGCAGTAGTTTGATGAATAATACCATATTCCAAACATATCTCTGCAAAAGGAGATTTGTATTCTCCACCTCTATCACTCCGAATCATTTTTATCTTTAGATTCAATTGATTCTCCACTTCATTTTTGTATTTCTTAAATGCATCAATTGCGTCATCCTTACTATTAAGAAAATATACATAACAAAATCAAGTGCAATCGTCAATAAAAGTTATAAAATACTTTTTCCCACCACGTGATGGTGTGGACTTCATATATCGCATATATCTGTGTGAATTAAGTCTAAAGGTTTTGAATTTCTTTCAACAGACTTATAAGGATGTTTAACAAACTTACTTTCTACACAAATTTCGCATTTCGATTTATCGCATTTGAAATCAGGCAATACTTGTAAAGTAATCAATTTCCGCAAGGCTTTGTAATTTACATGTCCCAAACGGGCATGCCATAAATCATTTGACTCCAATAAGTAAATAGAAGCTGAATTCTTATTAATACTGTCAATAACCATTACATTCAGTTTGAAGAGGCACTCAGTGAGGTAGCCCTTTCCTAAGAACATCTTATTCTTACTTATTACAGCTTTGTTACTAACTAGGACACACTTAAACCCGTTCTTAACGAGTAGTGCAGCAGAAACTAAATTATTCCTAATAGTAGGAACGTGCAGAACGTTGTTCAGAGTCCACACCTTGCCGGATGTCATCTTCAACATAACTATCCCAGTTCCTGCAATCCTTGATGTTGTTGTGTTTTCCATGAACAAATCTTCGTCGAACTCAGCAGGAGTGTACGTTGCAAAGGCTTCTTTCGCAAAGCAAATATGTCGAGTGGCACCTGAGTCGAGAAACCACTCCTTGGGATTTCCAACTAAGTTGCACTCCGAGATCATTGCACATAGGTCATCTGCATCTTCCATCTCTTCCACGATTTTGTTTGACTTTTGCCTTTGTCTTTGTCTTTGTCCTTTCTTGGAGCATGACAGTCAGAAGACTTGTGACCAGCCTTACCACAGTTGTAACAATTGCCCTTGAATTTCTTCTTGGCCTGTTCTGACTTCTGTCCGTTGGACTTCTTTCTCTTCTTGCCTTTAGTAGGAGCTTCTTCAACAATATTAACTCCAATTATTGTCGAACTCTTACGAGACTTCTTTGCGGCGGTCTTGTTATCTTCCTCAATCTTGAGCCAAATCACAAGATCTTTAAACTTCATTTCCTTACGTTTGTGCTTTAGATAATTCTTGAAATCGTTCCATGAAGGAGGCAACTTCTCGATCATTGCAGCCACTTGAAAAGCTTCATTTACTACCATATCCTCAGCAATCAGATCATGGAAAATAAGTTGAAGTTCCTGCACTTGTGATCCAACAGTTTTACTATCTGACATTTTATAGTCTAAAAACTTTGCAACCACAAACTTTTTCAAGCATTCATCTTCTGTCTTATATTTCTTCTCAAGTGCATCCCACAATTCTTTCGAAGTTGTCATTGCACTATAGACATTATATAAGTCATCCTCTAAAGCAATCAAAATGTAGCCCTTACATAGGAAGTCTGCTTGTTTCCATGCTTCAATAATCATGAACTTTTCTCTATCGGACATTTCAACAGCAGGCACTAGAGTTACTTCATTGGTAAATTTCTGCAGACCAAGAGTGGTAAGCCAGAAAAATACCCGTTGCTGCAATCCTTTGAAATTCACATCAAAGAATTTTCCTGGTTTCTCTGCTGGTGGTACAACAGTTCGAGTTGGTGCTACAACAGCAACCATCACATTATCATTTGCCATTTCAGAACCAGAATTTGTAAAAAATAGAAATTGATACTAATGACTCAGTAAGCAATAACTTAAATTGCAAACTTAATAGAAGGATAAAACCACGAAGGTTTTTGTCTCCACCAGAAACACAGATTAAAATACAATAAAATAATTTCCTTAAGATTGTCGTCAATCTGTATTTAAAACAGAATTACTAATTCCAATAAACTTTGCAGAAACACGAAGTAACCAAAGTTTTAATGAACCAGTAGAAACAGAAGAACAGAAATTAATTCAGAACAACTAAAATCTATAAAACATACCAGAATCTAGAAAAAGACAGAACGGAAAAGATTAAGCCCACTGAATGCACAGTGTCCCCTTAAGGAAATTATTTCCCTCTAGTATCCGAGGTTTGATTTGGAATATGTCCTCCCAGGATAGAATGATCTCAATCACTAGCGTATTGATACCCAAAACTCTGGTGTCAGCGAACCACTCAACAGCAGTGAAGTACACGAAAAAACTTTGCGCAGAAGAAGAAGAAGAAATCAGAAAAAATCATTTTGAAATAATCTGAAGAATCAATGTATTTATAGGCAAGAGGAACTGGTTCCGAAAGGTTACAACCCTTTCAGAATCCACACGACCATTCATGAAAGTTTACAACCTTTCAAACAGTCATGGTTGTTTCTGAAAGTTGCAACCTTTCAGAACAGTCACTTCCAACGGCGGGAAATGGGTCACACGCGGATCCGAGTCGGGTCGGTCAATTAATTGAATAATCGAAACGTTTCAGTTAATTAACTAATTAATTGAAATGTTTTGGCATTTTATCCATTTAATTTAATTTAATTAATTAAATAAATAATTAACTAAATAATTAAAACAAACTTTGTCCAAAAAATAATCTCTCGATCGATCATTTTCCAAAGCCGAAGCCGAAGCCGAGCGAGCGACGACAGTGCGAGGGGGGTCCCTCTTTCCAACCCTTTTAACAATTAATAGGAGTGTTTCTATATTTAAACTCTGCTATTTTTCTTTCCACCACCGATGAGGGAGAAATGCCTTTTCACTAAAGCATATGAGGACTTTTCAAGTTCCCAATTTTCCAAGTTCCTCTCTTTTCATCTTCCCTCCATTTCCCATTAACTCTTGCTACATACCCAACAGTAATTTGTGAAGGTTGAGTTGATAAAACTCTTAATGAATATTTGTAACCCGTATGGGTGGAGTGTTAAACTTACAGGAACATTCTCGACAGATTTCACCTTTGTGAGTGTGGAAGTAGGTCGCTTCCTATGAGAATTGAGCTTATTCTCAAATGCACTCATAAAACTGGGATAGCACAAGGCCGTAATGTGCTGGATTTTAAAGCTCATGTCAACACCTTGATTATTGTGTATAAGCAGTGATATTTTATTTCCCTTAAGCAGTCATAGTTCAAGTCTGAGACCACTACGACTCTGGAGTAAAAATTATTGTTTCACTAGGTGGAGGTTCAATGCAGAGCACACCTTCATTATGCATGGTAGTCTTCCCTCAGTTGATATACTCTCTTGTCTAATATTAAAATGAGTGGGTGATTGTTGGTTTTGGAACATTTTAATATTCTTATTAAAATTATGTTGAAGTAGCTTTTCCAATTCCTTGGTTTCATAACTGTAAGAAGTCTAGCATGATAGCCTAATTACTCATCTTAGTGCATTACTTTGTCCGTTGAATTTTGGCTTAATTATCATTCTTCAATATTGATTAATGTTGTTAGAACGTTGGGTAATAATTTGTTCGCCGTTGTGTTATTCTGGTAGAACAAGTATTGGTCAACTATGACCATTACTCCTCCATATTGAAATCTCATTCTTTATTCCTCCATTATACCTTGTAACCTATGTAACTCCAAGGCCATTTGTCTTCACTATTTACTACCCCATTATATTCCTATTCATTGCAAGGAAGACATCCCTAACTATAAATATTGGTGGTCTTCATTTGGTTTCGATACAAGAAAAAATATAGAGTGCATAAAGTTTGTCAAAAAGAGAGTTCTTATGAGTTGAAGGAAGGTGTTTCTTTTGTGGAGCTTTGGACTCAACTCTTGTCCAGAGTTGTTGAGTTATATTTTGTGATTAGGCTGTTGTATCCTGGAGGGGATAAGTCAAGAAGGACTACTGCTGGACCGGTGAAAAATATTTGTTACAGTGGGCTTGAATCTCCTTAAAGAGAGCAAGATATCTGCGCCTCAGCCTGAAGAGATTTTTATTTCTTCATTTTATTTTCAACTAGGTAAATTACCCGTGCTTCGCGGGATTGAACTATTTTATTAAGCTTACATATGATCATTCAGTAATATTCGTATTTTCAATACATATACTAAATTGTCAAGAACATTTTAACTTAAGGCAAAGCGTTCTTCCGAAATCTTAAAGTGCTGAATATTTTTAATGTTCATTTTTGTTATACAAAAATTATGAGTCATAGAGAGATTTTAAGTATAAGAAAGAAGTCTATGAAAATCTCCATGGAGATAGTTGTTCAGAAGTAATGAAATTTTCTAAATTTTCTAAATTTCAACAAATTATAAAAAACAACATCAGACGTTAAAGAAGAGACCAAAAAGTCTAGAACAACAACACTCCCAAGTAAAGTTGAACATCACGTCCATACAAGAACATAATTAACTAAATTCAAATGGAGGACCTTTGGCTCCTTTCTTATGAACCTCCATCAATCGTTTTTTTTATAGTATGTCGTATCATGTATATGTTAAAAATGACCCTAAAATTGTTAGTATCATAAATGTTTTTCCGCATTGTCTCAGAATAGTCATTACTATTGTTTAGGTTTCATATCACCGGCTCCAACTTATTTGGAATTGAACCATAATTATTGTTATGGTTATAGTATGCGGTTATAAAGAATTAATGCAATTATCAACCAAGCAGTAGGTGGCATCTGAATGGAACTGTTCACAACTGGATATTCTAAGCCAAAATTTTGACACATAACATATTAAAATCTCACAGCATAATTTTTATGAGCACTTGAACTCACAAATATCCACAAATAACTATAAAGACAAACCTAATTTCCTAACAATCAAGAAGAAAATGACATGTTGCTTAACATATTTTTCAAAAAAAATAGTCTGTCGGGTTGTATCCAAGTTTATAGTTCAAAAATTTAATTGAAAGAAGCCAAAAGAAAGAGTTATTATTTCTTTATCAAAAAAACAAAAAACTTTATCAAAATAAAGAGTTATCACTACAAATTTTTTTTTATCTCTAATGGCAATTAATAACTTAATTGTCGCTTAATATGTATTTTCAGAGGCAATTGGTACTCTATATAAATGTCCCTAAAGTCTATAGCAACATTTAATCTAATGACAATTAATTAATGTCGGTAAAGGCTCTAGCACTCTTCGTTAATGTGCATATTTATTGCTGATAAAAATTATTTTTGTTATAGTGTATTTTGGACATTTGTTGGTTTCAAGAAAACCTGATCTATTATTATGCCCAAAAAGAAGAGAAGAAGAAATATGGCAAATTAGTTAACTTGCAACAAAAGAATTGGACTAATTGTCTCTATACTAATATTCTAGGAAGAGTGCAATGGCATACAAAAATGTTTGTACCTAAGAAAAAATAATCAAAGTAATATACTAATTGTCGCAAACAAGAGAGCAATTTGTTTGGTTCTTTTAACAAACTTCATCATTGGTTCCGTATTAGTTATCACATATATGTTGTTGTGTGCTATCATATATAGCACAACCCAGAAGAAATTTTTCCAAAAAGTATATGAAGAAACCTGTAGAAAGGGACAAAAGAGAAGATAAATTTTCAATCATCCTCACTGAAATTTTTAACAGAGTTAAAAAAAAGTCACCAAAATAGCATAAAGAAATTGCAATAGATACATGAAACACTATGACTTACAGTAAAAGATTAAGCTTCATGGAATAGGAGGAAGAAAACTTTGAGGAATGAAACGCACGTCATAAGAAGCTTAATTAATGTATTTGAATTCGACTCCCCTATAGCGAAAAAAACCTACAAATAATAGTGGCAGAAATATAAGGTTTATTTACTAAAGAACCAAATCTAATGAATTCAACCATTTCAGCAACGTTATGAGTTGTGGACTGAGAAGTGCAAGAGTAGTTATGTCTCATTGTAATTAAAATTAATTTTCTTTGTTTATATGAACAAACCTGTAGAAAGAGACAAAAGAGAAGATCAATTTTCTATCATCCTTGCTGAAATTTTTAAAAAAGTCACCAAAATAGCAAAGAGAAATTGTCATAGTTACATGAATCACTATGACTTATCGTAAAGATTAAGCTCCATGAAATAGGATGTTAGTTTCTAACATTAATTATTGTATATGAATGCTTATTGTTGTTTTAATATTTTTCTACTATTTCAACATTGGTCTACCCTTAAATTTGTGATTTTAAACGTCCTTAGCATTATAGGAAAAACAGGGAAAACAAGGAAGGGATTTTGTCCCACCCTCCCCGCTCTAGCGGCTTTCACGTTGGTACAACGACTTCCACTCTAGTGGAAAAATTCCTGCCTTAGCGGGTAGTGCTATAGCGGGTCGACCTTGCTATGGCGGCTCTAACAAAGTCATGCCAGGTATTTGAAATTTTTTCAAGGTTTCCCATTCCCCATTATCAATGTTAACCTTGGAATCACAACATAAAATTTTAAATATAAAATTAGGACCCTAATCCACTCATTCACCACTCTCACAACAAGTAGTATTACCATAGAATCCATACACTTTATCTCAAGTCACCGTACCTCCTTTTGTTGCCAACTCCCCAATCTAGGTCATTCCACTAATACCTTGTCCACTTGCAAGACTCTAACTAACCACCTTGACTAAAATCCATGTTATCAGATATATCCCAGACTACCCAGAATGACAATACAGTGCAAGCTAGAGAATAAGCCAAACTCCCGATCAGCATTTGGAATTCACAAAGCTAAGAAAATATGAACAGACAACCATAAATTAGTAAAGCAGATAACATACAATTATAACTATCATCAGGAACATAACCTTGATTCCCCGTCCTCATCCAGACTTAACATTTAAAAACCACATGATCCACAACATTACAACAAGTCATACTTGATTCATCACACTTTTCAAATTATCTGGACCTCCAAAGATCCATAAAATATCATTACGATATTTAGTATGCAATCCTAGTCTATGCAAAGACTACCTCAATATTTAAATACATCAACCCAACCACTGAGGAATCAATATGTGATAAATATAAAACAATAAATAAACTTGGTTCTCTCATAGAACCTACACACAAACTATTAGTGTACCCGAGCCAATTGAATGATATATGATACAAGGTGTTGTACATGTGCTAACCGCTAGTACATATCAGGCTTGGTATTTGACCCAACCATTAGTAATTTGTACTGGCGTGGTACTCGCGCCAACCAACAATCACAAATAATATGCACAGTCACACTTGAATCCATAAGTAAATTAAATAGGTTCGGTGCATGAGATCTATCAACATAATGTCGCTTTATATTCATCCCTTGAGTTTTCCCCATATGCCTTTCACAAGTAGTAAATACTACATAGTAGTTAACTTGCACACATCACATAACTTGGAAAACAAACAACCATCACCTACCAAAAGGATTTCTTCTCGAATATTTCCTGATCATAGTCAGATTACCCTCACTTACCTTCCCTAATATAACACCCAGCAAAAACCATAAGTTCAACATAACCTAAGCAAGACCATCCTCAACCTAAACAACAACTAACCACAATTTCAACCATCCATAATTTGTACCCAAAAGCCTAAGCATGAAATCTCCTGACAATCTACAAAATATTATATAAGTAAAGACAGGTCTAACTACTCGGTTAAGAAGCCTAGCCTACCTGGGCACCAAGTCGTTGTTGAAGAACTTTGAACCCAACATTCCGACTCTATGGTGCGATTCGTGATGAACGTAGACCGTAGTTTCATGGTTGTTGACCTTTCTTGAACTAAATCCCTCCCCTCTATTGTCCTCAAGCTTAAATTGTCCTAGCAGGTTTTTTATGGATAGCCCAAACCTATTTTACCATTGTAAGAGGGCATGTCAATTAAAAGAAATTGTATTTTTCATGTTCGAACCCCGCTATAATGGCTGACCTGCCGCCATAGCGGAAATATTCCCGCTATGACGGGATGATGTCATTCAGGATCAACTTTTAAATTTCACGATTTTATTGAGTCACCCCAATTTCAAATTGGTGACATATTGTAAAACATTTTGAGACTCCGCACGAGGTACCTTTTAAATAATGATGAATCAGGTCATTGTAAAATACAACCTGGGGATTAGAGTTTCTATAACCTGATTCAATGGGGAAAACGAATCATATGATGACTTACTGTGAAATGCATAATTACATTTATTTTACTTTTTTCTTATAATGGCGTGATTGCATGTATCTTATAATCATTTGTGGATGTTGAATCTATGAAATCTTAATTAAAATCTGTATCTCGTATAAGTAGTGATCGGAATCACAGAATCACCCTTGATGGATTTCACTTATTTGAGTATTAAAGTAGGTCATTTTTATTAGAACTGGTCTTGTTTTAAAAAATACTCATGAAAACCGGGATAACCAAGTTGTAATGTGCTAACCAATAAAGATTATGTGAACACCTTGGTTATTTTTATGTAAGCAAAGTGATACATTGCTTAGCATAAACAACATAGTTTAATAAGTTTGAAACTACTACCGTTTCTGGGGTAAAGATTATTGTTCTACTAAGAGAATATTCAATGTAGAACACATCTTCATGATTCATAGGAGTCTCCTTTCGACTAAATTGATGAACTATCTTATTTTAATATTAAAATGAGTGGTGAAATGATGATGTATATGTTTATTTTAATAATAAAACTACAATATTAAAGTGCATTATATCTTATCAAGTTAGAGCCTGTTTGGATTGATTTAAAAGTTGATAAAACTTACTTTTAAGTTATTTTTAGCTATTGGAAGTGTTTGGCAAAGTTAAAAATAACTTAAAATAAGTTTAAATGACTTAAAAATTTTAAAATAAAAAATAGGACTCTCCCTACTCTTTATTTTAAGTTTAAATAATTTAAATTTGACATTTTATTTTTTAACTTAAAGCTACTTTTTTCAGTCAGTCCAAACTAGTTCTTAGTGGGTCTAAAGTGGAGAAAATGATAGCCTTATTCTTTATAACTCATGTAATCACCATGAAATCTTCTCCACATAATATCCTAGTAATTATTACCCCACTACACCTCAAGTAACTATCCACTTTCTTGACATTTACTAGATAGAAGAAATACTACACCCATATAAACGATGGTTTCTTCTGTGTTGGAATTATGTAAAGAAGATGAGAAGTATTATATTGTGAGGTTAGTAATAGTGAAAGAGAGGTGAGACAAATTCTAAATTTTCAACTTATCAACTATAAAAGAGAGAGTAATTTTATGTTGAAAGAATGTGCTCTTCTTAATTGGTTGAGCATTAGATCGTTCTCTTCAATGAGTCCGGGGTTATTTGCATCACAAGACGTTGCTAATTGGTTGTTGTATCATGAAAGGAAAAAGTCAAGAGTTAAACTACTAAATGATGAAGATAATAGCATAGGGGATTTGTTTCTCATTAAAGAAAGTGAGATAGCCGCACCTCAACCTAAAAATTTATTTATTCATTTTATTTTTTGAACTATAATTTATGATGTATTTGCCAAGACTCATAATTACACAATCGGATATATGATTTTAAAAGTAGTGAAATCAATTAAGTAAGATAATAACACAAGAAGTTCATTTACATTGTCCATAGAAATAAGATAAATCCAGAGCATATTGAAGAAATACTGATGCAGTGGAAAGGATTTCCATCTCCAAATGAAAGCATATACAAGGTAGTGAAAGTTACAAATAAAGAAATGATATATCAACCTAAAAGAGGAAACCATCGTTCGCGAAAATCAGACTGATAGGAAATCATGAAAAGGAGAAGCACAAGGAGCAATCCAACTCCCCATGGAGTGTCACCAAAGGATTCTTGATCAGGGAAGGAATTAAAGAAGAGAGATTTATCCAAGTGTAAAACTAGAAGTAGCAGTAAAGGAGATAACATGAGAAAAAGCTTCATCTGATCCATAATGCCTTCAAATATAGACTCATAGTTGATGTACCATGTAATACTTACAAATGTCAAAAGAACAAGAAAGAAGAAACACAAGTGTATGTGTATTGATGGAGGTTGTGAAGAGTAGTTATCAGCCATTTTTCTTGAATGATCACTTGTTAGGTTCTTGGACAAGACTATGGTTTTTATTTATGTATATATAATAGAAGAGTTAGGTACTTTATTTATGGCTTAATTAATGACTTAATAATGAAGAATAGAGTTATATAAAGAGAAAATGACACTTTTAAAGTTAGCGTTTGGATGCATCGTAGGATTCTTTCTTTTTTACGATCCACAAATATGCATGCAATTGGCCGGTGACTTTTTTATATGGTGGACAACCAAATTGCTGACACATCTCACCAACCTCAAGGGGACCTCCTCTTATATATTTTTGTTACTGAAAGATTTTAAATTTTACCATTATCATAATTATTTTTTATTTTTTTTTAAAGGAAAATATAATTTTTCTTCCATATTTAATTATTTTTTCCTTAAAAAAAAGTTTGAAACTCTATAAATTGAAAACATTTGTACTCATATTAAAAACACAATAGCATAAACAATGTAGTCGATAAAATGTTTTGTTTAGGAGGAGATTGTCTCTCAATAGTTTTAATATTTTTCTTTTATATTAGTTTTCATATGTAAGCTAATTCGTCAAACCATAAAATAAATTATGTTTTTAGTACTAACTTTATTTGTCATTTGATTTATCACCAACATCAACATGATTTATAAATTATATGCTTCCGTATGATGCCTTGAATCTTTCGAACCCAAATAATACATTAAAGTACCATTTAGCTTGGTTTCATTTTATATTTATGTATTTTAATTTTGTGTGCAAATTAAAGAAGTAAGACTTAAATTTGAATATAGTTTAGTAAGTAAACACGCGACTTTCTTGGCATCCGACGTGGCAACTCACGTTTTACATTACATATTATGTGCATGTATTATGTCACCTAAAATGTATGTGTCTACTTGTTCTATTTTATACAACTTTAAATGTCTATTTATGCATACTCAAAATGGAAAGAAATAAATATCAATTCAGATAAAGTTAAATGATATACTCATGTGTTAAAAAGAACAATTAGAGTCTCTTGTAATTTATTCCCATCCCGGATGGTCTTTTTAAAAATAAAATAAAATATATCCTTAGAGAAAACAATAGGTAATTTATCAACCCTATTACGACTTAAACCCAAACCTACCAATGGGAGGTAGAGTCATCTCACCAACAGAAAATGAATTAATTCGAAGACTTGATGTGATTTTTTTAATATAGTAAGGAAAACATGTCTTTCTAATATAGAAGTAGATGTAATATTCGTTTTAGTATATTAGCCATTTCTTCCCAAAGAAAGTAAAATCACATATTTTTAAAATTGCCAAACAAAAATACAGGTAGTGGATGTGACAGCAATATTTATCAAAGTGAAGGAGGAAATATCTTTGTTTGGAACAAATTTTAAAGTAATAAAAAATAAATTATAATCACAAATAAAATGTGAATAAACATAACTTTATTGGTAAATGTACGGGGACAATTCTATTCCTCACTTGATTTTTCTCTAATAAGATCTCTCATAAGATTTTCATTATTTGAGGAATGTTAGTGGCGTATTTCTCGAACTAGGATGATTTAGATTTGATCTCTTTATGAATATTCAATCATTCTGTCGAATATTTGAGATATCTTTTTAAGGAAATATAGTACCCTTTATATAGGTATGAACTAGGGTTTGGATTAAATAGCCTCCAAAAATCCTAATTGAAATTGAACACATCTTGTAGAGTCTCAACTTAAATTGAACATGTCTTATTGAGTCCAACAAAATTTCAATGTCTACCATCTTCATTACGATAAAATTGAACAAAAATCACTACGTCATTCATGTGTTTGATGCAATTAAATTAGTACAACATTTCCTAGTTCTTGTTACATTGTTTTCTTTTAATCAATCGATGTTAACAAGTATTTTAATGTAATTATCAGATAGATCTAGTTTAGTTTGTACTATTTTTATTGGGCAAATCCAAACGTATCTACTCAGAAGATTTGAAAATTAGGCTATAGGTAAGCTAGCATTAGAATATTCTAGATTAAGTACACTAAAACAAAACAGTACTAGAAACAGACTTTTCCATTACGAACCGCTGAGAATTAATGTTATAAATATGATTTTTTTTCATTCTATCCACTTAATCAACTCACTGAAAAACGCATTGCAGAAACAAAATTCTCACTAAAATACTCGAAATAGGTAATATACAAATTTTCTTTTCTTATTGATTTAACCAAAATATTTATGAAAATTATTATTGAACATTTTTTAGTGAAAAAAGTTTCAATAAAAAGAAATTAATTTTTTGGTAGATAAATATTGTACTATCAATCAATTACACCTAACAGTAAGCATCATGTTCTCTACCTATAGGCTATACATATATAAATAAAGTTACTGAGTATTATATCAAAGAGGGGCTCCACTATGCATTATTGTAGTATGATATCAAAGTGGGGCTCCACTATATACATTATTGTAGTATTTAGTCGATAAAGTACATATCAGATGATGAGTAACATGGATTACCTTTTAAGCTGTAAACCATCTAGGACGTTGATGCCCATTTTAAAATAAACCTAGGGGAGGGGGTAAGTCGAAAGTGGCGATGCATTTTAGCCTTTTCAGATACTACTTGATCACTATTGTGGACAAACACAGAACACTAACATTGCGATTGCAATAAGGCACAACACGATAATCATGAAGAACGATTTGGGTGTCTTCATGCGTTTGTGACCCAACGCTAGCACAATGTCCTCACGTCATTGTGATAGCGACACACATGTATATTATAGTAAAAATAACTTTTAACGGTAATAACTATATACATTAACAAAAAGTTTTGAACTTTTTACCAACACTAGTTAATTGTCAGTAGATCCAATGTCACTATAGGCTATAGGAAGTTGACAAAGAATGTTAATTATCACTAAAAATACATATTTAACGACAATTAAGCTATTATCGTTAACTAAATACCGTAAAATATTATTTTTGGTGCAGTGATCCCGGTGTTCACGGGTTGTTAGCTGTCACCAATACTTCAGTTATGCAATTGTTCTAATTGATGCTAAAACATACCTAAGCCTCTTAGGTCCCAATTCAAAACACAAGTTGGGCCAACTACTCAAAGACTTAGTTGCTACAACAAAACAATGAAAAATAAATGCACACAAACCTCGAGATGACCTAGATAAAAGGTAAACTATGATTTATGTTGGAGGTGTACTATTAACTATTCAAATAATAATAATAATAGTTGTTTATTATTGATTTGAAAAATATTTTAAAAAATAATAAATAATAAGAGTAATATTATTATATTATCCTTTGAATATATTAAATTTAATGATTTGAAAAATGAATTAGATATTGAATAGTATTTGATACCAAGGATAAAATAGACACAAAAAAGTAAATTATCTTTTGATTTTTTGAACTGGACAAGTACTGCTAGACAATTATTTTTTGTATAGTGGACAAGTAAAGATGGACGGAGGGAATATGTAGTCAGATATTTTTTTAATTTAATAATTGTTATTTAATTTAGATAAAAATTTAAATAGATTATGATTTAGGGATCATTTGATAGGGTGTATAAAAATAATGTTAAATAGAGTGTATTAGTAATATTTGTATTAGTTAAGCTTGCATTAATTATGTAGAGATTATTTCTTATGCATTGTTTGGTTTGGTGTATTAAAAATAACATACATTATATAAATTTATAAAAAATATTTATTTACAAAGATACACTCCACAAACATGGTGGAAGAGATGTAAATGAGGTTTTGATGGGTAATTAAGTCTTTAACAATGATAATGTATGCATTAACCCTTGCATTAATAAATTAATTTTCGTGTATATTAATAATGCACACATCAATACTCAGAAGTTGTTTGGTAGAATGCATACAAATGATGTTAGATAGAGTGTATTAGTAATTCTTGTATTAGTTATGCTTGCTTTAGTTATAGAGAGATTATTTCTTATGCATTGTTTGGTTTGATGTATTAAAAATAACATATTAAAAACAGAAAAGGGTCTCAAATACCCTTGAACTATTGGAAATAGTACAAAACTATCCTTCATCCACCTATTGGTTCCCAAATACCCTTGTCATACACATATTGGCTCCCAAATGCCCCTAACATCCATCTTTGGGTCCAATATTGACCATTTTTATAACGAAATATCATTTAAATAATTTTTAAAATACGTGGAGGTCATCTATTGGATACAATTTAATTACTTAAATTAATTTACAAACTCACCCATTATTAATTATATTCGACTCAAACTAACTACACCCGACCCAAATAAATTAATTACACCCGCCCCAAATTACATTTACCCCTCCAATTAAAACAAATACACCATTCATTCCCAAAACTTCACTTCATCTTCCAACCTTCTTTCCTAATATATTCGTCTACAATCTCGAAAAATACTACCTAAATACACATATGTATCACCAAAGCACTCATGATTTTTTATGGTGATACATGAGTCTATTTGGGTAATTTTTTCGAGATTGTAAGCGAATATATTGGGGGAAGTAAGATTGGAAGAAAGAGTGAAATATTGGAAATGAAGGGTGTTCTCCTAAACTGACAATGATTTCTATTATCCTAGGATTCAATTTAAAGCTATTTGAATTTGGGTTGGATGTGGACTTCGAAAATACACGAGAATAATTGGTTATTGGCAGCCAACTTCCGTAATTGGATAGGATTAGGAAGTTCAATTCTGAATAGATTAGAAAAAGGCATAGTATTAATTCATGTGTAAGTCCCACAAAGTAATAAATCACATGCAGCTGACCAAATTTATAATAGAGGGAATATTTCATTTTGTTCACTACATTTATTTGTGACCAAAGAACAAAATTTTTCACTCGATGGAATGGAATCGGCAGTTTTGAGCTGCAATGTTGAAAGAGGCATGTCATATATAAAACTTACTAGATATTTCAAACCTTATCTTCAATCATAACAAGTGTGCACTTCGACAAGACTTGAAGTAGGGACATTTGTAATCATTTAAAATTTATCTATATTACCTTAAAAGTATGAACTCCTAAATAGAATGTTGAATTACTATAATACCCTCAATTAAAAATACTCAATTTCTTTTATTTATTAAATTAATTATTTGTATTATATGAAATGTAGATACCCTTTCATATTAAAGGGTTGTGATTTTCTCAATGAGATGTAACTTTTCCAAAGGATTGCGACTTTTTTGACGGGTTTTGACAATTTCAATGAGTTGTGACTTTTCCGAAGGGTTGTGATTTTTTCAAAGGGTTGTGTCTTTTCCGAAGGATTGTGCCCTTTCCGATGAGTTGTGACTTTGCAAAAGGTTGTGATTATTCCGATGAGCAGTGAATTTTTCGAAAAGTTGTAACTTTTTTTATAAGGAACAATTAGCACCTATTCATACCACTATTTGTTAGCTATAAATAGAGGATTTCCTCTCACTTTTATACTACGATTTTTGAAAGTTTTCTACTCTTCTTCTTCTTAAAAAATCTCAGGGTTATTTGCAACAGTTAAGTAAGTTCAAAATTCAACGAAATTTTTGGTACCACATAAGAAAGAGTTGGTGAACAAATTGTAGCAAATCATTCATAAATTCAAACTCGTATTTTTTCTTACGATTTCCATGAGTTAATAGTGACGAAAACTTTTGGGAAAAACAATAATAATATACAAATATGAAAAAAGTCACATGATTTGGATAAGATATTTCTTATTTCGTTTTTTATTATTTATTTTTTTACCCTCAAATAAATCAGTTTCTTTCTGATTTTCCTAAAACAACGGCCATCAACATTGTCCACTGAATCAGTAGTTTTGATGTTTAATCCAGTATTTCAAAAATAGATTTTCACTTTTACTTATAATATGATAAGAGAGACATAATAATAAATACTTTTAATAGATATGTAAGTAAAAATGAACGAAGAAAGTAAGGTGTTGGTGACAAGAGATTTTAATCAAATGGAACACTATAGTAAATATAGCATGGAAATATATTTTCGTCTTCCTTCTTCATTGGCTATGTATCGTTCCATATATTTATTTTTCTATTTTTTGTGTTCATTTTAATTTGGGAATTTATGTCACAAGATACACTCATTGTTAGCTATATGAAAATAGATAAGAACATAATGATTGGTCATAAAATAATCTTAATCAAATTAAAGATTCTATAAACAATACTCTAACTTTTATTCATCTATTAATTTTTATTATTGAAAAAGTTTAATATATTATATCAAGATACAACTTCTATAAGATTCTAGATACTTTCATTATACAACAACTATATGATATGTATGCAGCGGGAAAAGGAGAAGACTACAATTCTACAAAGATAAGGTAATAACGTAAAGAAATGAAATATTTTTCACCAAAGCTGATGTTGTTCATGTATTAAAATTAAATTATGCTACTAAAATATATATGTATATCTAAAAGAAAGAATTGGTCAAACTAAATATTTGACATAAACTCAAACCTCAATTTAACCATCATTCGTTATAACAATGTAGTACCTTTTTTTTGGGTAGAATTACCTCTCTATGATAGTCTTACTCAAATATTAATTGGTAAAAGATAGATTACATATATAGATAAAATATTGAAATATTTATGGTAATCCTTGTTAGTGTCATGCACATACTAAATTTCAAGTATGAATATTTAAGAAAAAAATTATACGTAAATGGTGTCAATGATTTATGTTCATAACCTCAAGAAGAAAGACTATTTGTGACATTTTTTGTATTGATTTTTTTAAAAAAAATTGTTGGTTAGATTTGTTTACAAAATTGAGTGAAGTAAATAATAATACAACTAAAGAATGTCACTTCCTCCCCTTATTTAAACTTTGAATGTATTTTGAAATGTTGCAATGATATATGGTTATCATTTTGATCTCAAAATACAAGTAACTCTATGACAATCTATATTAATCATTTAAAAGCAGTTGTCCTATGTTTTTAAATTATAATTATTTACTAAAAACCTTTAATTTAGTAATATTAATTCTATTTTACAACATCGTATACTATATATACGATACACACGTGCCGTGAAACTAGTTAAATATAAATTTATAAAATGATTCGAATTATATTAAATTCATGAATATATTAATCCAAATAAATATTATGGATTAATATAATTGAGTTAATTATTTAAATCCAATAAATATGAATTTAATTAAATCCCGCTCCATAAATCCCATATGCCATGCCACTCAAATCGATTGGCCGAAGGGAGTCCTCTTCTAATCACACCTCCTCTATTTTAAAACTATAAATAGGGGTCCGCGTAATTCAGAAAATAGAACCAATAATTCTAACGAAATCTAGAGAAAGCTCGTCGATCAAAGGCCGCAGATTTCTCTACAAGCTACAAGTTCAAGAATTCAAGAATTTAAGCGTTCAAGTTTTAAGAACGATCAAGATCAAGACCACCGAATTCAAGATCAAGCTCGAAACCCTTGAATTCAACTAGAAGTCAAGATCAAGATAAAATTCTAGTTCAAGATTAAGTTCAAGATCAAGATCAAGATCAAGATAAAGTTCAAGTTCAAGATCAAGATCAAGTTTAAGTTCAAGATAAACTCAAGATCAAGCTTAAGAGCCCTCGAATTATATCTGAAAAGGCAAATTCAAAGGAATCATACAGATTGTAACACTCACACTTTAAATCAATAAAATGATTGTTGCGATATTTTTGCGTTCTTGATTATTACATTGTCGACGCAAATTTTATTGTCTACACTCATGTCTAAAATTTATTTATTTTTGACGAAATGTTATCTTTTGTCTGTTTTAGTATATTTGTTTTTCTTTCAATGGAGCGATACAAGTAGCATTATCTTCAATATTAGTAGAATCTTCTATTCAAAAGAAAAATCATACATCTCATATATGTTAAGTCACTTGCTTTAGAAGTTGTTAGTATCTTAGCAAGACTTGAATAAGTATTAATAAATTGGTTGTCTTGTAGAAAATGATAATATGACAACACTCTTATATTAAAATAGATAACTTACATGCTATTAGATGTTATTTAGATCAAATAATATTCATGTATTTGTACAACCAACAATTTCTTAACAATATTGATTAGAAATAATAAATTCATACCAATATTTAATTTTACTCAAATATCTCCACATAAAAGGGAAATTATATCTTACATGTACATTAATAAAAGAATAATCTCATGAGTTGTAATACCAGGATACATAAGTGCAACTATTGCACTAAGTTATGATATGCTTTAAGGGGTCGTTTGGTAGAGTGCATAAGAATAATGCCGAATAGAGTGTATTAGTAATGATTGCATTAGCAATGCATGTATTAGTTATGCTTGCATTAGTTATACATATATTATTTTTATGCATTGTTTGATTTGATGCATAAAAAAAATAGCATGCATTGCATAAAAAAACTAATTTACAAAGATACCATCCACTATTATTGTAGAAAAGATGTAAAAAAGGGTTTTGAGGGGCAATTGGGTCTTTAATCATGCTAATGCATGCATTAAAATCATTGCATTGCTAATACCTAGAAATCCATGGTATTAGCAATACACAACTTAATACACAATAGAGTGTATAACTAATGCAAACATTAGTTATACATAGGTTGGAAAAGAGTACCAAACAAGGTACTAGTAATACACATGGCTCATTAATGCATTCATTATTTTTCCTAATACACTCTACCAAACGACCCCTAAGTGTTTTCATGAGATCAAAGTTATTCTTTCTTTATGTTAAGCGATCTCACAATCATTGGAGTACTCAATTAAATCGTTTTAAGACTTTAAATTCTTCAAGAATTTGCATATAACATTCACCGTCTAATTAGATGTAACAATTATTCATTCTACATATTCAAGTATATCATCAATTGTCATGCTGAAAGAAACTTCATTGCATCTACCACATGAGAATATATCTTCATACAATAATGTAAAGACTTTTGCAAAATAATCTATTCTATAAGGCCTAAGATATACTTTATATCTTGGGTTATACGTCTGCATAATAAATTTTTCGTACCCCACTTACATTATACCTTGATCTATGGACTATAAGTCCAAAGCATCTCTTTTCTGAGTGAAGTAAAAAATAATACTTGAATTGTAAATTTTATTTGACCAATCATTTATCAATTAACACTATTTAACAGATTCAAAATCAAGATTTCTTATTATCATTTATCGTTATGAGCATTACATTATATCAAAGGTACCATTGACAATCATTTTGAGATTAATTTCAATACGGCATAACTTATGAATATCACTTCATTTATCCTCATTTTCAGTTGCCTAAATCTTTGCTAAGGTTTTATGAAGTATTATGTCAAAGTACTATTTTAAAAAGTTTTTGCTTCATTATTTTGACCATTTTTATCATTTGCTTTTCTTCTTCTTCCGTGAGTTTTATCTTTATAATCGATTGATCTATCATGCTACATGGGAATTATTTACTCTCCTTCAAAGTCCTTTCATTAAAGCATTATAACTGAATAATAACATAAGGTTGGTAAATACATTTGACAATTGACTTTGCGATATTTTACAATTAAAATTATCTCTTGAAATTCAAGTTAACATTTTCTTAAACGAGGATTAGAAAATTCTTTCATGTATTACTTTCCGCTACTTATCATCTCTTTCTTATGTTAAAAAATTTAACACATATTTAATTTTTATTTAAAGACTCATCTTTATATGTTGTGGTTCAATAATTAATTTATATGAGCACATTCAAAATATTTAAATGAGAATTATTTGGTTCCTAATCTTGAACCAATCACAAAATAAAAATTGTTACTTTTATGCATACAAGTGTTGTTACATGTTAAATAACACATCTCAAGCAAAAAAATATTTAGCAATTTTATTCTCATAACTAATAATTTGTCTAAACTAAAAACATACAATTTCTGCTATGCCAACTTGTTTATAAACCAACATTATCAACACAATTTTAAACTGGAACCATGCCCTTCATTAATAATTTGAGCAAACGACCCTGTAAAAATCAAATTGCAAGTTGATATTGTTCACAGATCTGACCATATCATAGATATAGTTATTAAAATCATATAATAGTAAATGATCCACATAAAAAGTGGGCATGCTCATATTCACTTCTTTTTTTTATGTTCCAAATTTGAGGAATTCACCCTAATTTTAGCTGATATAATAATCAATTTATCAGGACAACGAGTGATAAATTTGTATTGTATCAACTTATTTAACTCTGAAGTGTGAGTTGTTGCCTTATTTTAATGCTATTAAATATTTTCTGCAATTGTTTTTGGATAGATTAGCAAACTAGTAAAAAATCCTAATAAAATTATTAAAAACATTCATATTTTATAAATATTTGTAAAAATGTCAAAATGTCAATATTTTAGAAAATATTGTGTTTCCTAATTTAGTTCCTATTTTATCTCACCTTAATTACACGTTTTTCAGCTCATTCGCTCTCATATGTTTTTAAAAAAAGTATTTTCTCTCACTGATTTCCTCTTCCAATTCTTCTTCATCTTTCAACTCCCACTTCTCTCTCTTTCGTTATTTTCATTTTTTTTCTTCAGAAATTGAAAAATATATCTCTAAAGATATTCACAACAATTCCTTTGAATAAGGTATGCATCTTTATCCAATTTTTAGGTTAGTTTACTGATTTTTATTTTTATTTAATTTTTTAAAAAAAATTGTTTGTAGTTGAGTATTAAATTGACCAATTTCATTTAGAATTTGAAAACCACAAAATCACTCTCTAATGACCGAATCCAAGAAGATTACAAGAGGTTTCCAACTTAATCAACAATTTTCTAGCGAGTTTCCATCCTTTAATCTATGTATTACTCAATAAATAGAGGATAATGTAGGATCCGATGCTAAAATGACGGAAGAGAGACGATCAAAGAGTTGGTGTCACGCCCTGAGGCTACCCCCTTGACGTAAACACGAGACCTAGGATAACGAGTGACCCCAAGCTAACCCTGAAGCTGGCATATCATAAGCATACTAAAAATACTGAATAAAGAGATACTATGTGGAAGCTAAAACAATAGATAACTTAAAGTGAGGAATATCCAAAACTGATCTAAATATATAAAATGTATTACGAGTATGGTGATACTGAGCAATCACTCAAAAGCTAAAGTTGAATCTAATACTATGTCTGAAAAAGCCTCTACTGACTAGAGTTGCTGGGACATGCCCCCAGCTAACTCTAGCAAGACTGAAAACTGAAATAAAAGACTAAATATGAAAGACATGTCTGTTGTCCTCGAAGCATGAGGACTCACCACTGAAGCTGGTGAATACGGATCGGGAACCGATAAATGTGTGATCTGAATGCTGAGTATCTGAACCTACATCATAAAGCATGTAGCACAGAGTATGCGTCAGTACTTGAAATATACTGAGCATGCATGCTATAGAATATAGCTGAACAAATATATAAGCTGAGCAAAGCATAAAATAATGATATAATATGAAGAGTATGTAAATGCTAAAATATAACTAAAAACTGAGATAAATGCAATGACCATGTACTAATCATGAACAAAATATGCTGAGACTAAATACTGACGTGTAAACTGAAAGCATGGTCATATGCACTCGAGTCTGACTTTGGGAGCTACTATTAACCAACATAAAAACAAGTGATCTAAATGTGGAGTCCGATGTATATGCCCTATCGAGAGGACCTAATATACCTTGCCAGGGGTATAAAGGCATGAATGGCGTGATCACTAAATTTGATACCCATAGAGGGTACTTATAAACCTATGGGGGCACGTACTTCTCGGACTATGAGGGTATGTTGAACCCTAGTCCAACTCGGTGCTAAGTCTACTCCCAGCTGGAAATGTGTATGACACAACATAACTGAAATACTGGATAGCTCAATATTCTGACATATAAATCTAAGAATGCAACATTTAGGTACTGGCAATGAAACATTCGAAACTGGAGCATGTATATCTGTTTATTTAACCTAGAAATTGTAATTCATGAACTAAGAGAATCTACACAACTAGGGTTCTGAGTTTAATGCAAAGAACTAAGCAATGATTTCACGAAAACATGATAATCTGATTAAGAAAACTATAACAACTAATTCATAACCAATATCTAAGGTTTTAGAAACCCTAAGTCTAAGCAAGATATAGCAAATCAAGAATCTAACTAAATTCTAGGGACCTAGTGGATGAAAGGAACCCACTAGTGAAATCCCACATACCTGGTGACAAAATTCATGGAGAAATCTTTCGATTTTGGGGCAGGAACTAAAGAAAACCTGTTATGTGTCCTTAAGAAAAACGGCGCCTCTTTCTCTTTTATTCGTTCTAATTTTTGGTGAGTTTAGAGAATAAAAGATTTAGGTAGGTTTTGACTAATTTACTAGGCTTAAACTGAGTAAAACGACGTAGTTTAGGGGTTAAACGATGTAGTTTAGGTGTCCAACACATAGAGGAAAAGACCAAAATAACCCCAACTTAAAATCTGACGGGGCCCTTCCACTGACCCTATGACGGACCGTCAAAGGGACCACGGCCCGTCAAGTGGGTCGTGGTATGTTGGCCAGTGGCTATTGGTTCTGGGGAGGGCCGACCAATAGCCCTACCATAGCCCGTGTGAAGGACCACGGACCGTGAAGGTCACCATGGTTCTTCACTTAGGCTGGGGTCTGCTGGCTTAGGACGAAAGGCGCTACCATGGATTGTCATCAAAACCATGTCCCGTGGAGGACTCCGTGGTCTGATGCCTGGGCTAGGTTGGTTCTTCCAGGCTTACACGAGCCTTCCCATGGCTGGTGAAGGGTCCCATGGTCCACCCCTTTTGGGAGAGTGTGAACCACGGGCAGGTCGACGGACTATGGTTCCTTTCACGGTCCGTGAACGCTGCTGTGGTTCATCAATTTTTTTTGAGTTTTCTGCTGAAAGTCCAAGTTTGATTTTTAATTGTTACAATATCTCCCCCTTGGGAACATTTGTCCTCGAATGAAGCCTAAACTAGCTAAGTATGGAGGGAAAGAGTTGCAATCCCTACCACTAAGTACTAAAAACTGATACTTGGCTGAACTGAGTTCCAAGAACATGCAAATATGCTGAAAATGCAAGAACAACTGAAAGAACATGATACCAAGACTCAATTTACGCAAGAGTAAACTTAGAGACCGGAGAGGAACTATTACCTCAAGCTAGAATGGAATTGGAAGGAAAGATATAAAGATACTTGGCCTTCATAGCTGCTTCTGCTTTCCAAGTAGCTCCCTCTATGGACTGACTCCTTCACAAATCCTTCACTGAAGCGACTTCTTTATTTCTTAATCTACGAACCTGACGGTCAAGAATCTCTACTGTACTTCTTCATAAGTGAGACTATCCTTCACGGCCACACTCTCTAATGGTACTATTGATGTCGGATCACCCACACACTTCTTCAACAATGAAATGTGAAAGACTGGATGGACCGCTGCTAGTGCTGCTGGCAATTCTAACTCATAAGCCACATTACCAACCCTTTTCAGGATTCTATAAGGGCCGACGTAACTAGGACTGAGCTTTCCTTTCTTGCCAAATCTCATCACCCCCTTCTTGGGTGACACCTTCAGGAAGACCCAATCATCGATTTGAAACTCTAAGTCCCTTCTCCTCACATCTCCATAGGACTTTTGACGACTCTGGGTTGTCTTAAGTCTATCTCTGATGAGCTGAAATTTTTCCATAGCTTCATGAACCAAATCAATCCTTATCAAGGCTACTTCACCTACTTCAAACCAACCGATCAGGGACCTGCATCTACGCATATATAAGGCCTCATACAGAGAAATCTGAATACTAGAATGAAAGCTATTATTATATGCAAACTCTATAAGAGGTAGGTGATCATCCCAACTACCCTTGAAATTGATCACGCAAGCTCCCAACATGTCCTCTAAGGTCTGAATGGTACGCTCTGTCTGACCATCCGTCTGTGGATAAAATGATGTACTGAGATTTACCTTAGTACCAAGACCTTTCTAAAACGATTTCCAGAAATGAGAGGTAAACTGAGGACCTCTATCTGAGATAATAGACAAAGGAACCCCATGTAACCTGACTACCTCATTAGTGTAGATTTTAGCGTAATCCTCTGCTGAATCTGTAGTCTTGATAGCTAAGAAGTGAGCAGACTTAGTAACTCTGTCTACTATCACCTAAATGGAGTCATGTTGTCTACGAGTACGAGGTAAACCCGTAATGAAATCCATGTTTATCACTTCCCACTTCCATCTAGGAATGTTAATCTCCTAAGTCATACCTCCTGGTTTATGATGTTCTACCTTAAATTTTTACCAATTATGATATTGGGACACAAAATCTGCTATGTCCCTCTTCATGCCGTTCCACCAAAAGACTTCATGCAGATCACGGTACATCTTAGTGGCACCTGGATGAATGGAATACCTGGAGTTATGGGCTTCTGTAAGGATCTGCTGCCTCAGTTCACCCACATTAGGAACACATAGGCGACCCTAGTATGAAGCACACCATCTCCCCCTTGGGAGAAAACCTCTACTTTCTGCAGATGAACTACACCTTTCAACTGAAGCAATATAGGATCACTATCTGCTTGTTTTTCCTTAACCTACCAATGAAGATTCGGATCTATTCTAAACCATCACACCACCATCTGACATGTCCGTAAGACCAACTCTTAAGCGAGGAAGCCGATGAACATCTTTTGCTAATTCCTTCATTTCTTCCTCAACATGTGCTACACTACCCATAGACAGTCTGCTGAGAGCATCAACCACTACATTGGCCTTACCTGGATGGTAAAGCACATTCATATCATAGTCCTTGAGGAATTCAAGCCATCTCCTCTAACGAAGATTCAACTCCTTCTGGGTGAACACATACTGGAAGCTCTTATGATCTGTGAACACATCTACGCGAACACCATATAAGTAATGTCTCCAAATCTTTAGGGCAAATACTACAGCTGCAAGCTCGAGGCCATGAGTTGGGTAATTCTTCTCATGTACCTTAAGCTGTCTAGAAGCATAAGCGATGACCTTACCTCGCTGCATTAACACACAACCTAGGCCGACCCTAGATGCATCGCAATAAATCACATAACCGTCTGAACCATCTGGTAGAGTCAAGATCGGAGCTGTAGTCAACCTAGTTTTCGATTCTAAGAAGCTTTTCTCACACTCATCTGACCACTGAATTTGACCTTCTTCTGAGTCAACTTGGTCAATGGGGAAGCTATGGATGAAAATCCTTCAACAAATCTCCTGTAATAACTGGGCAAACCCAAGAAACTTTTGATATCTGTTGAAGAGGGGGTCTAGGCCATTGTTTCACTGCCTTTATTTTCTGAGGATCCACTCGGATTCCTTCGCTAGACACCACATGACAAAGGAAAGCGACAGACTCTAACTAGAATTCACATTTGCTGAACTTAGCGAATAACTGGCGATCTTTGAGAGTCTACAGAACAACTCTCATATGAGTCGTATGCTCCTCCTCACTCCGAGAATAAATGAGGATATCATCAATAAAGACGATGATGAACAAGTCAAAATACTATTTGAATACTCTGTCCATTAAATCCATGAAAGCTGCAGGAGCATTTGTTAATCCAAAAGACATAACTACAAATTCATAATAACCATACTGAGTTTTGAAAGCTGTCATCGAAATGTCACTATCTTTGACTCTGAGCTGATGATAGCTGGATCTGAGGTCTATCTTAGAAAAGCAACTAGCACCCTGAAGTTGGTCGAATAGGTCATTAATCCTGGGGATGGGGTACTTATTCTTGATTGTGAGTTTGTTGAACTGCCGATAGTCAATGCACATTCTGAGAGAACCATCTATCTTTTTCATGAACAACACCGGAGAACCCCATGGAGAGATACTAGGTCTGATGAATCCCTTATCTTGAAGGTCTTTCAACTGTTCTTTCAATTCGTTTAACTTAGCTGGAGCCATTCTGTAAGGAAGAATCGAAATGGGCTGGGTATTTGGAAGGATATCTATTCCGAAGTAGATTTCCCTTTCGGGAGGAACTCCAGGAAGATTTTCTGGAAACTCATTTACTACTAGGACTGACTCAAGAGTTGGGGTTTCAGAGTTTGAATCCTTAACCCGAACAAGATGATAGATATACCCTTGGAAATCATTTTCTAGCCTTAAGGTAAGAGATAAACCGACCCATAGGCACTGAGCTACTACCCTTCCATTCTAAGACTGACTCATTTGGAAACTGAAACCGAACGATTCTGGTTCTACAATCGACTGAGGCATAACAAGAATGCAACCTATCCATGCCTAGAATGATATCAAAATCTACCCTTTCTAACTCTACAATATTTGCTGAGGTGACTTTTTGAGAGACTGTGACAGGGCAATTTTTGTAGACCCATCTAGCTATCACTGGGTCACTAATTGGAGTAGAGATTGAGAAGGGTTCTGAAAGAGTTTCTGGTCTGACACCGAAGATTACTGCTATATAAGGAGTTACAAAGGACAGTGTACCCCCTGGATCTAACAATGCATAAACATCTAAGTGAAAGACTCGTAACGTACCAGTGACCACATCTGGAGAATCTTCCTGGTCCTAGCACGCCTGGAGAACATACAACCTGTTCTGGCGCTGAACGCCACTTGTACCAGATGAAGCACCCTGCTGGTACTGCTGGAGCTGTAGATTAAGTCCTATTGTTGTTACCTCCTTTTCCCTACCTTTTTGAAGGGCAATCCTTCAACCTATGGCTATACTGACCACACCCAAAACACCCTTCCTTGACTGCAAGACACTCGCCCGAATGGTTCTTACCACACTTTGGACAATTTGGGAAAGTCCTGTTACCTGAATTAGTCCCCTAAGACTTAGAGCCTGATGCCCTACCTTTCTGATCTTGTTGAAACCTGGGGTGTAACACCCCGTAGTCTAGTAGGCCAACTATGGCTAAGTTAGAGGGCAACAAGCCAAGGGAAAAGGGCAAGGGCCAAGCTTGATAAAAGACTACCCCATCTTCATGACCACCACCACGGCTAGTGGTGAGGACCACGACTCGTGGTGTGGTCCATGGTGGCTAGGGCAGGAGCTCCACATGTGCTGCCTAAAGTTGGCTCATCTCCACGAGCCACTTCACGGCCAATGGTGAAGACCACCCCTCGTGAAAAGGCTCATGGTGATGCCTTCACCCCTTAGAGGCCAATCCAAGGTGGCCTAGCCACTTGAACAAGGAGCACGGGTAGGACCACGGCTAGTGGTGAGGACCATGGCTCGTGGAGCCTGCCGTGGAGCCTTGCACTAGGCTGCCCAAGTGGGAGCTTTTAGGGAAATTCCAATTGAATGGGGCATTAAGTGAGTTCGTTTTGTCTAGACTTAGTGCACCTATATAAGCTATTTTAACCCTTTTAACTCACCATTCAAGACATTATTTCAAAAACCCCAAAAGAATCCCAAAGTTCATCCTCTCAAATATTTCTCTCTCTAGAACTTGAAGAAGAAGAAAGAGTTGGATCTAGGGTCAAGACCAAATCTCTATTCCTCAAGCTTTTGTGGGCTTTGTGATCAAGGTATGATAGCTCTTCATTGATTTCACGTAACAGGACACTTCTTGCAATACTAAGTGCCAACGATCGTTAGTCAGTAATATAACCCAACTAAGTGAGTTGGGGTCGAATCCCACAGGGAGTGGTACGTACTTAAGATTCAAGAGCCAAGTACAAACATGTTCAAGTCAATCATAGGAAAAAACATTTACGAATAAAAGCATGGTTTCAAATTAAGGGTGACACAAGTGTCAACTATGGAGAGGGGGGGGAGGTTTGATTATAATTATCAACCATAACAACAAATAACACAAAATTAACAAATATAGCGACGGGCTCTTGGGATGTGATTGGATTATGGGCTAAGGTAGACAAATGGGTAATTGCAAGTGATAGTAAATAGCTGCAAATCAGTGAATAAGCTAAACTTTAGTAGGGATAAACTTTATCTCGAACAGTTTACCCCGAATCAAATTGGTTTCTCTCAAACACCAATGAGAAGCAATTAAGAACAACCTTCGCTTTAGTCCATTCAGTAGTCTTGGTTTTAAAACCTCTCTCTCGAGCAAGCCAAAAACACGAAGTTAGAATTGCATTTGCAACTTCAACCCTTTAAATTAAACCACAATTACTGATCAAAATCACTTTTAAACAATATTTAAACTATCAATTAACAATACCCAACAGCTAAATCAACCCATAATCACATAATCACACCCCAAGAATTGGGGTTTTAGCTAGACATCATAAAAAAATAGAAATCGTTACCAAATTGTGTTTCCATCAATTGGGTATGATTATTTTCGTCTTTACAAAGGTCAAGGTTGAAGAATTTCAAAGACCCACTTCCAATTTCTTAAAAATAGAAATCTTCAAATTTTCAAAGCTAAGGAAAATATTGTCTCAATACTCTCAGTTCTAAAACTTCAAAAACTGATAATAGTAAAACTTGGATACTATAAAAAACTAATACTAAACTAAAAATTTTAAAATGTATTTATCGTCGCCAAAAATATGTTGCGAAGCACCATTCGACGCAATATGTCGGGATCACCAATCCACTCAGTGATCCGCCCTTTGGTCAATTCCATCACCTTTTTGCTTTAGCCGTCAACATCTTCAAGTTCTGTAACTTTGGGCGATCTAGCACTGCATCGCGAAATCATTCGGCGACTCACTGATTGCTCATTTCTGTCGCTGACTTGATTTTCTCCTTCATGGCTTGGCACGCTGGAACTTTAGGCGATCATGAGGCCTTTTTTTCTTCGTTCTTTCAGCTGCCTTGTTCCTTTTTGCTCATTAATGTCCAAGCTTTGTTCCTCAATCCAAATACCTGAAAATCAAGGATTTACATTAGTTATTAGCACAAAATATGCATTTGAGGATACTAAATCTATTAAAATATAGCCCTAAATGAGTCCAAATCGTGGACTCATCAACACCCCCAACTTAAACTTTTGTTTTTCTTCAAGTAAAACTCAAGTTTAGCAGTTCAAAACGGATGTCTTAGATAGTGCTACACAAGATTCAATCATGATGCACACAAAAAGACTCAACTTACTCATGCAATGATCAATTGTGAACTCAAAGATTCAAGTTGTGACTCACCATTACCAAAGAATCTCAAGCTCACAATACTTGCTTCAAATGCAAGTTCAAGCTCAACAATGGTGTTCAAATGCCCTCACACAAAGGATCATTCCATATCCACACACAATGGTTCAACGATTTAAAGCTCTGGAATCACATGCAACACTCACACTCACAAAGATGAACACAATGCATGATTTCACCCATAGGTTTGCCCTTATTTTCCAATCAACTCTTGTTTCAGCTCACTCAAGATCAAAAAGGTCTTTTCAAGGCTTGTAACGGGGCTGAGTGCAAAGGTATGGTCATTTAGCTTCAATGGTTGCAATCCTTATGAAATGTGGTGTGAACAACACTTTCTTTCCTTTTCTTCATCATTCTCATTCATGCTCACAAGTCACTCCATTATTCATCTTCCATGGACTGTTGGATACCCCATTTTCTTTGCACTTTCACCACTTTATTCCACAACTTTTTCGTTCTTTTTATTTTTCATTCTTTTCTTCTTTTTCTCTTTTTTTATATGGAGGGGTTCCATTTTTCTCAAACCATGGGTCAAAGGGGACTTTCTTGCACTTCTTGATTTACATTCTCTTTTCACCACACCCCCAACTTAGGATTTCGGCCTAAGTTGGGTATTAAAACTAACCACAAATCATGAGGATTAGGGGTGATGGATAAAGAAAGGTCACAATCTCATCAAGTTTCTTCCAAGAAAAGGTTAAGGCTCAAAGGGTGTTCAAGCGGAGTTCACACACTCACAAGGTAGGCCACAAAAAGAGGTATAATATCAAATTGTTTCACACTCTTCAAAGTTGCCTAAGATCATATCATGAGATTGCATCACTTAGTCAATCGGACCAACGGGACAAATTCTAGGTATCATCACACATGGTTCACGGTAAGCTAATTACACAAGGCATTGACACCAATGTCAAACAAGACTCCACACTTTTGCTTGTGTGCTGTGTTCATCACAAGAGACTCAATTTGATACTTGGCTAGTCATGACGAGATGCAAAAAGTTCACATATTGTCTATGCAACTTCATTTGGCCTCATTGTAGCCGCACATTCATTTTTGTTCGATTATGAGCACTATTCAAGTCATAGGTACTGATCAAAACACGATACTCAAATTTGCAAGAGAACAACCACATTCAAGCAAAAACAAGAAGTGGCAAATTTTTTTCCGAAAGGGTCCAAAAATCATTTGCAATTAAAAACAAGGATCCACAAGCTCAATCATCCAAAAATGCAGTATTAACACAATTTATAGCTCAAAACCCCAAATATATACAAAGAACAATCATCACAAAAGGTCACAAAAGGTGGGCCTCACCCCACCACAAATAAAATTCATTTGTCCTCAAATGCAAGCAAAATAATATCCAAAAGTCAAAAAGTAAGACAGAGAGGGAGGTAAAGAGGGATCTTTTCTAAACAGTCGCTCCATCTGTCTGGCATCAGTGCCCGGTATGGTGCTCAGAACCTGGGTATCAGTGCCCGGAGTCACCTCAGAAGGAATAGCAGTTGCACTAGGGTCAACCAAAGGTGTATCCACCAAGGAAGCCTGCACAACTACATCTACCATGGCCTCCTCCATCTCAGTAAGGCCCTCATATGAAGCCTCCTCAGCAACCTCAAGCATCTCCTCATCCGTCTCAACTTCGGACTCTGGATCAGCTGTCTCCTCAACTCTAACCTCATCTCCGGTGGTGGACGGAGGCATCTCTAGCACATCTTAAATCTCCAGCATCCCGAAAATCATGGACATGTTGGTGGACTTCAGCTGATCCACATCACTCCTCAGTGCAGCAATTGCGGCCTTTAAAGCCGTCACTTCTTCGGTGGCCCCTTGGCCACACTCACACACCGCTATCCTAGCCGCAAGGCCATTAATGGTAGTGCTCAATGGTGTCACAATATCAGCCAGGGCAGTCTGAATCATGCCCGAAATGGAGGCCTCAAGTCTGGCAGAACGACGATCGACAGACTGGGCAAACTCCCCCATCCAGAGTAATGCGGCCTGAGTGAGCGGGGTCCAAGAAACACCAACAATAGTAACTCTGGGAGACAACGTAGTAGCGGAGGAACTAGGGATATCAGAAGGAACAACGCTAGAAGTACCTAAAGGCTCAGGGGCTGGAGTAGGCAAGGGTGCCTCTGCAGGTAATGAGTCTGTGTCCACAACCGGGGAAGAGTCCACCGGGGTTGCCTTCTTCTTATCCGCCTGATCCTTTAAATATTCTTCCTCGATCTTTCAGATATTAATAGAGGATGTGGCAATCACTTCCACATCCTTCTTCGCATCTCTAGGAACCCGATCTCGTCTGCATAACTCAGTGATCAACATCGGATATGGGAGGGAAGTCTGGCGCTGCTTGGCCCTCATGGCTATCTCCTGCCCAACAATCATACCCAAATTTATGTGATCTCGTGCAATGATCGCGCCAAGAAAAGCTGCCCTTGTATGGCGAAGGACGGATTCATTCTGGGATAGCATAACAGTACTATTGATAAAGCCAAACCAGTACCTCGTAGCTACATGTAGGTCCCTCTTTTCTATCGGGACCCCTGCCTCTAACCACTTTGGAGTGCCATCACATATGAGAGAGGTGAGCCAGTTTTTTATTCTCTCAAAGAACTTAGTGTTCATCCTGTGCTGGTGATCTTCAACAATGTTGTTAGTGCACTCCAAAACCTCAATTATAGTAGTGCTGTCACACAACACTTTCTTGCCCCGGACAACTACATGGTCAACCGATTTGAATACATTTGCCTGCTTCTTTCTATATGGTATGAATGCTCCATAAGCAGCGTAGAACTCCCGCACCCAATTTGGGATATAAGGACCTCGGGGTCGAGTGAATAGCTGGAAATTGTGTGACTTTATGCAGCTCATTATCTCCGGATAGTTGTCAATGATCCCATCAGTGGATTGACGCTTCTCCTTGATGATTGTCCTCATTCCCTCAGTCTTTAGTCTATTCATAGACTTGGGAGGAGGACCTTGTACTGGTGGTGCTAGGACCATGGCATGTGTTGTAGCTGGAGTAGGAGAAGTGGTGGCCTGAGGAGTCCTGATCCTAGATGGATCATTTATCTTTTTGGAGCGCAACGCTATCCTCTGTGCTGCTACTAACTCATCATCCTCAGAAGCTGCAACCTGATGCTCCTGGTGCTCACCCTCACTCTCAGAAGTAGTGAGGTGTGTGGCGTAGATACCATCACTGTCGGAGCTGACCTCCAGTGACGTAGGTGCCTTGACTTTTCGTTTGCCTTTCCCACAAGTTGTGGGAAGTTTGGTAGTTTTGGCCTTGGATGCAGCTGCATCCTTATTAATTGTGATCCCCTTAGCCTTCTTTCGGGGTGGCATGTTTTTCCCAGCAACTTTCGATCTAGCCATGTCTGCAAAAACATCAAAACGAGTTAGAACCAATTCAAACAGATGCATAGAAAATAATTGCAGACAGACTCGCCGAACAAGTTAGTGAGTCACCAAATATTTTTGGCGAGCTAGATCGGGCTAGCTGAAAGGATTGGCTCAAAATACTCAGAAAAATTTGACATGTCGGCGATGGGAAAATCTTTCGGTAAATCGCCGACAGTGTTCGGCGAGCAGGAACTAGCCCGCCGAAAGTTACAGTGCATTTAAAGAATCAGGGGCGCAGACAAAAAGTGATCAAGAAAGACTTTCGGTAAGTCACCGAGTGCTTTCGGCGATCTCAGGTTTCTCGCCGAAAGATTTAGAACCAAACTTCAAATATAACATGAAATTAAAGCGAGATGGGGAACTTCAGTGAACCGCCGAGTGGTTCGGCGAGCTCGACCCAGCTCGCCAAACGACCCAACGTGCCTACTTTCAACCCAACATCTCAAATTCAACCTCGCAACCCCCAAAAACAAAATCAAATCATGCACTTATTAAATTAAGCTCCGACCCAATACATCCATTACCTCGGAATACTCATACTTCTCCTTACTTTACCAAATTTTTCCATTTGACGACTTTTGCCCTTAAGAATGACATCAACCGCTCCATCATTGGGCAAAATACGTCATTTGGCACAAATACTGGCTACTTAGACTTCACCCGACTAGACCTAACAACATGCAAGAACAACTCCACAAATTTTAACCAATTTTAAGGCACAAAATCACAGGAATTCAATAATAAAGGCATTACGGGCAAGATTTTTGAATTTACACAAGCACACACATATATGATTATGATCAGAGAGGCCCAACACACATCACTCAGATAAGATCATTGCAAATGAGTACAAAATTGCTAAAAATAAACTCAGGGTTCGAAAAACCAACCTCAGATGCCAAATACTCAAGATTGAAATGCTAGGCAGCAAAGTAATCCACTCCGAACACAAATCTGATGACTAAAATACTATAAAATGCAAAAAGTATGGGAAATAATATGCAGGTTGAGTTTGGGAAGATTAAAAGTGAGGGAAAGTGAAATAGTTTGGAACTTTTGAACCTTTGGCCTTAAAATCCGTCCAGTTCTCGCCCATTTGGCGACATTAGTTTTACTCGGCGACAAGCCGAGTGGGCACTTACCTCACCGAGTTTTACAGGACCTTCAGTTAATGTGGGGGGTCCAAATAGCGGACTAGATCGCAATCGCCGACTCGCCAAGCTGCTCCTGGAAGCGATGAGTTTTACAGACTCCAGCTTAAAAGTGTCTTGAGTCCAACGGCGGTCCGAGTCGGGCTCGCCGACCTCTTCGGTGAGTCGCCGATCGGACTTTTAGCTCGCCAACCTACTTTTTTGAAACACCTTCCACACTTTGACCTGCACAATTAACACACCATTATTTCAAACTTTAAAATAAATAAAATAAAACTTGGGTTGCCTCCCAAGAAGCGCCTTAGTTAACGTCGTGGCACGACGCAAATCCACACTCAAACCTCATTCTTGGGTTAGCCATAGTATAACTAGGCAAACCCCTTTGCTGTCTCGGGTTCAAATGAGATGAGATATGACCCATTTGGGTCTCCAACTACTTGATCGATACTAAATGAGAGGTAATAGTCTGGCTAAGGGTCGACACGTCTTCTTTCATTTCTTTCAAAATCTTGTCTGACCCCTCAACTTTGTTGACGATACGAGAAAGCATATCCTTAGACCGGCCACCTTCTGAATCCTTTGGCTTTTGGCTCTCATGGGGAGGCACATATCTATCCTTCTCCCCATCTTTCCAATTGGGATTTTGATCCCTCCATTCTTGATCATGAATCTTCCAACCTTCATCCCGGTTCCAACCTTGGTTACCACCCTACCTCGGGTAGTTTGAACGATAACCACCACCTTGGTTGGCTAGGAAATTCACCTATTTGCTATACAAAGCCTCAAACTTTCCTCATCAGGATTAGCACACCCGACACCCACGACATTGACACTCCGAGCACTAGCTCCCATGACATTTTTAGACAAAATGTCAATTTGTATCATGATCTTGGCCATGTTCTAGTCCCTCTCTTGGTCTTTCTCCATTTTCTCCTTAGTCAATTTGAATGTAAGAAGGGAGACCTAGTCTTCTCGGGTGTACCAAGCTCGAATAATCGTGGTCATGCCATCCAAGAGCTGAGCTGCTATCACCTAAGGTTGCTGCATCAAACCTCCCAGAGAAAGTTGGTCAGCAACACCCTTGTTTACTGAGTCAAGGCTCCAGTAAAAATACTACAGCAACACGTTGTCAGGCAAGCCATGAATTGGGCATTGGAGCACCAACTTCTTAAATTGCAGCGAAGTTTCATGAATTGGCTCACCCTCCAGACGCTTGAAGCTCTGAATGTTGTCCCAAACGGTCATCATCTTTGAAGGAGGGAAAAATCGCACATTAAATGCGGTGACCAACTCCTCCCATGAAGTGATTGATTCACGTGGTAATTCAGCCAGCCACTTACACACTTATCCCATCAAAGAGAATGGGAACAACCTCAACCGGACGAGCTCTTGGGATATATTCTTGAAGGAGAACGGTTCGCAAACATCCACGAAATTTCTAATATGCTCCTGGGGATCCTCATGAGCCAAACCACTGAACAACCCTTTTAATTGCAAGAGCTGCAACATAGTACTTGTGATATGGAACACCGCATTCCCTTCAGCCGAAGGCAAGCGAATGGCACCAATTCCACCCATAAGATGGGGGTCATTAGCATTATGCTCGTTGATATCGTTGAGGTTACCGATGTCATCTTAATGGCCTATTTGGCTGCCATTGTTACCGTTCACACTCATACTTCCTGTTCCAAAACACAAACAAGCAAAACAAAACTAAAATTAAGTAAGTTCAACTATGACTAACAAGAACAAAATTCAACTTAACTAAAGAATCTTAACCAACACCACTCCCCGGCAGTGGAGCCATTTTGATTTCACGTATCAGGACACTTCTTCCAATACTAAGTGCCAACGATCGTTAGTAAGTAATATAACCCAACTAAGTGAGTTGGGGTCGAAACCCACAGGGAGTGGTACATGCTTAAGATTGAAGAGCCAAGTACAAACATGTTCAAGTCAATCATAGTAAAAAAAATTACGAAAAAAAGCATGGTTTCAAATTAAGGGTGACACAAGTGTCAAATAACACGAAATTAACAAAGTATAGCGACGGGTTCTTAGGATATGATTGGATTATGGGCTAAGGTAGACAAATGGGTAACTGTAATTGATAGTAAATAGCTGTAAATCAGTGAATAAGCTAGACTTTAGTGGGGATAAACTTTCTCTCGAATAGTTTACCTCGAATTAAATTGGTTTCTCTCAAACACCAATGAGCAGCAATTAAGAATAGCCATAGCTTTAGTCCATTCACTCTCTCGAGCTGAATGTGTGGAAAAGGGTTTAGGATTTACTCTCTCGAGCTAAACCCATGACAACCCAATACCCACAAACCATCAAATCAGTAGTCTTGGTTTTAAAACCTCTCTCTCAAGTAAGCCAAAAACACGAAGTTAGAATTGCATTTGCAATTACAACCCTTTAAATTAAACCACAATTACTGATCAAAATAACTTTTAAACAACACTTAAACTATCAATTAACAATACCCAACAGCTAAATCAACCTATAATCACACCCCAAGAATTGGGGTTTTAGCTAGACATCATTAAAAGATAGAAATCGTTACCAAATTGTGTTTCCATCAACTGGGTATGATTAATTTCATCTTTACAAAGGTCAAGGTTGAAGAATTTGAAAGAACCACTTCCAATTTCTCAAAAATAGAAATCTTTAAATCTTCAAAGCTAAGGAAAATATTGTCTCAATACTCTCAGTTCTAAAACTTCAAAAACTGATAATAATAAAACTTGGATACTATGAAAAATTGATACTAAATTAAGAATTTTAAAATGTATTTATAGTTGCCAAAAATATATTGCAAAGGACCATTCGACGCAATAAGTCAGGATCGCCAATCCACTCGGCAATCGGCCCTTTGGTCAATTCCATCACCTTTTTGCTTTGGCCTCATCATCTTCAAGTTTTGTAACTTTGGCCGATCTAGCACTGCATCACGAAATCATTCGGCGACTCGCCGACTGTTCCTTTCGATTGTCGACTCGATTTTCTCCTTCATGGTTTGGCACACTGGAACTTTTAGCGAGATCATGGTCATTCGGCGACTCACCAATGGGTTAGGCGATCATCATGCCTTCTTTTCTTCGTTCTTTCAGCTGCCTTGTTACTTTTTACTCATTAGTGTCCATGCTTTGATCCTCAATCCAAATACCTGAAAATCAAGGATTTATATCAATTATTGGCACAAAACATGCATTTGAGGATACTAAATCTATTAAAATATAGCCCTAAATGAGTCCAAATTATGGACTCATCATTCATCCATGGAGTTCCCTAGTTTTCCCCAATTGTGAAGTTCAAATCCTCAATTCTATTTAGGGTTTCTTCCAATGTTGTGGGTTATTGTGAATATTGATCCAATTGAGTGGATAATGATTGTTTATGATTGAATTGTTAACAAATCATTTTTAGGATGAAATTACTTGTACCCATGCCTAACCCATGTCTAGAAAGATGAAACTAAAGTATGTGGGTTTTGTGCCTTGAAGGAGGAAATTGAGGATTTACAGAAAATCATATAGGATTGATGATATGAATTGTAGATTGCTTGAGATTAGGGCATAAAGACATGAATTGAATGAGATTAAAGTATACATGATGATTTATGATTAGTAGTGATTGAGATTAGGGCTTTTAGAGTAAAGCTTGCATGATGAGCTATGATTGTTGAGGCTTTGAGAGTAAAACTAATACTATGAATATTGCATTGTAAATAGAATTGTTGTGGAAGGACTTTGCCCCCATAATCTATACCATGAATGCATGACTTTATAATGTGAAAGGTTTTCTCACATAGAATGATTCTAGGTTAAAAGGTTTGCTCTCCTAATTGAATCAAAGGCTCAAGAGCCATCATAAATTGATCATGGATGGTGATAGTGCTCACGCATGCTCTAAAAAATTATTTTAGTGATGTACCTTGGATCGGTAGGCCAAGGCCACCCTTTCATGAGTAACTAAAAAGAGCTAGTTTAATGATCTAACTTGAAGTTGTGATAAGAAATCCCTTTATGAATAGCTTGACTTTGTAAGACAAGACCATGCATGGTACCTTGAGTAGAAGATATCATGGTAGCCTTGGATTGAGAAATCGTACCCTTCCAAAGGTTAGCTTGAACTAGGATAATAGTATGCTTTCATGATAACATGACTTGGTAGGCCAAACCATCTCATTGGTAGCTTGGATTAAGAAATAGTACCCTTCCTTGAGTAGCTTGGACTTGCATGAGAGTATGTCTTCCATGATAGCTTGGTCTAGCATGATGTGGTGCTTTTCCTTGGTAGCCTTGAATTGGTAAATTGTAACCATTCATGTGTAATTAATTGTTTTGGACTAGTAAAGAAGTACTCTTCCATGAATGATAGAAATAGCTAAAGAGGAACAAGTCCCTAATCAAAGTAGCATGTTTATGATGAAACAAGGTTACTTCAAGGAAGTATCGTAAGTATTTTTAATATGAGATTTGCTTGTATGATGTATGATTAGCTTGGATTGTTGCTAGAGTTGCCTTCCTTGATATGTATGATTAGAGTTAATTCCCTTGCACATGAGAAATAAGCTAAGGATGAGAATAAAAGATGATGAACATAAATGATGGCCCAAGGTGGTCTACTTAGCATGGGTGAGATTTATGGGGTCTTAGCCATGCCTTGAATAAATATGCATTGAGGTTACTTATGAAGTGTTCCTCTTATGTTATATTGATCTAAGTATTGTATATGCTTATGACTATGTTGTTACCTCTTATTTTTATGGATTGTGTCTGATGTTGACTAATTCTTATGTTATGCCTATGTTGATGATTTATACTAGCTATCATATTTAGTACATTTTGTACTAACGTATACTCTTGCCTACATTCTTATCAAATGTAGGGTCCGGCGATATTGAGTTTCATTCCCGTGGCTAGGATCTTAGTAGAAGCAAGGATTGAAGTTTGGTGAGTCCTTATAGCATTCAAGGAGATAGCCACCATGTTCTTATGCCTTTCATTTTATGTTTAGAACTTTTGTATGGGCTGCGTCCCAAAGATATTCATGTTTTAGATGGTTTGAGACAAGTGTATTAGACTTCTGCTGTGTTTTATAAAAGACTTTGATGTTATGGAAAATGTTTTAATTTCTGCTCATTTTTATTACTTTATGTTTTGAATTGATAAGGGGATTGTATGAGGCCTCTCAGGGTCTTGTATACCTTTTTACATCTAGGGGGTACCCCTGGGTCATGACAAACTTGGTAATCAGAGCACAAGGTTCAGAATGATTCTAGGATGTCTCAAAACCACGTGTAGTAGAATATTGTTCATAAGTGTGAAGCGCGCCACATTTATGAATGAGAGGCTACGAGATGCTTAGGAAACTTCATTTCTTCATTACTCTAAGTCGTGCGATAGAATTTAACTCTATAAGGTCTTTCTCCTAATCCTTACCCGATGGTCTTCAGGATATGGCTACTACAAGGGCTAATGCTAGAAGGAATCAGGAAGACAATGTGGATCAAGAAGTTCCTCCACAAGATCTGGTTGACCATATGGCTGAGAATGTGACTAAGGCAGAGTTTAGGACAACTTTTCAAATGTTGGCCTAAGCCGTGACGGTCCAAGCTAATAGAGAGGTGGTAGCCCCCGTGAATCCTAATATTAATACGACAGCTTCAAGAGTGAGGGACTTTACTAGAATGAACCCTCCGGACTTTTATGGGTCAAAAGTTGAGGAAGATTCTCAAGAGTTTATAGATGAGGTCTATAAAGTGTTAGATATTATGGGAGTTACTTCGGTAGAGAAGGAGGAATTTTCCGCTTACCAGTTGAAAAGAGTTACTCAAGTGTGGTACAATCAATGGAAAGAGGCAAGGCCGGTAGGAGCGGGTCCCGTAGAGTGAGAAGTATTTAAATCAGCGTTTCTTGATAGGTTCTTTCCCCTAGAGATGAGGGAAGCAAATGTGTATAAGTTTCTTAACCTTCGCCAAGGAAATACGAGTGTGAAGGAGTATGCCCTAAAGTTCATTCAATTGTCTAAGTATGCTCCATCTCTAGTGGCCGACCCTAGGTCAGGAATGAGTAGGCTTATGTCGGGTGTGTCCGAGCTAGTAGTGAAAGAGTATTGTACAACTATGTTTATAAATTACATGTATATTGCTCGTCTTATGACTCATTGCCAACAAATTGAGGAAGAGAAACTAAAATGGAGGTCTAGGGAGAAAAAGAGGTCTACAATGGATGATGATAAGTCCTTTCATGATGGGTTTGATGGACATGGTCGCTCTAGATATCGACAAAGGTTTTCCAGACAAGGTTCTTCCAGTTCTTCTAAGTATAAGGAGGATAGGGTGGCTAACCCTAAACCGCAAGGAATTAGTAGTGAATCCCTATGGCCTATTTGTGCTAGGTGTGGAAAGAGATATGAGGGTAGATGTTTAACCGGCATAGAGGGTTGCTTTAGTTGTGGTGAAAGTGGTCACAAAATGAGGAATTGTCCTAAGGAAAAGGCTAAAGGAAGAGAGGATGCTCCTAAGCGCAACTAGTTTTATGCACTTCAAGCTAGAGGTGAAGAAGGGTGTGCTCCCGATGTGGATCCCGGTATGTTGATAACTTCTTAATTAGATGTTTATGCTTTGCTAGATTTTGATGTCATCTTTGTGATGGTGGTTGCACTCCTATTATGCTTTTCTTTGATTGTAGAACTAGGGTAGTCAAATTGCTAGTTCCCAAATGAGCCTATCCGAGAGTGGAAGGGGGAAACCTATGCCAAGAGTTTGGGTTATTTCTTGTCTTAAAGATGACTTTTAAGGGATGCATATACCACCTATATAGGGTGAGGGAGATAGAGTCAAGAGTTGACCAACTTCAAAGAGTTAGTTACTTTCTTAAGATTGACCTTAATTAGGTCGGGTTAGCACCAAATGAGGGTGAAAGATGATGATGTCCCGAAGACGGCCTTTAGAACCTGGTATGGCCATTATGAGTTTGAGGTAATATGTTTGGTTAGTAGACTCTACCAAGGGTAGTGTTATGAATTAAGATGGTTTCAGATCATCTTTCATGTTAGATGTGAAAGTTAAGCAATGCCTTGATCCGACCTTAGTAGAAATGAAGAACAGTTCTTAGAAAGTCCATTGAGGCTTCCTCCTAAGGGGGAGATGGGGTGCCTAGGTGTCAAGGTTTTTAAGTGACTCTAATGTTCATGATTAGGGAGTTGATGAAAAATCTTTCTTAGAGGGGAGTTCCGGTAGGGATCTTAGACCGGCAAGTTAAGAGGTAGCTTCCGTGAAAGTGTTAGGAAGAAATCTTTTTGTTGAGGGTACTACTTGGGAGGCCAAGGCCATTATGATGTCCCGATATCCTCGTCCCTTGTCCTTCTACTCCTCCCATAGCTTGAGATGATGAGTTCCTCATGATTTACTATTTATGTGAAGTCATGTGTGTTTTAGATGTTCCCATGATTTCCTTATGTGATGCATGTTTATGAAAACCTGTGTTTTGAAAGCATATGAGTTTATATGATTGTTTTTCCTCATGTTGTAGATCATTAAGTATGATTTTCCTTTAGACTTCTTGAGATGAATTAATGGACATGCCTTAGCTCGGATTTGAGAGATTCCTCCTTGAATGTATGCTTTGAGTATAGATAGTAAATAGTCTCCATGAGATTGTGTTATCATGTTTTAGCTCGGAGATGGTAGTTCCTCCTTAGACATGATTAGTTATGAGATTTCATGCATAATGGGTTGTTAGATGAAGTTCCTACTTCCTTGTGTTGCATTGAGTATGTTTAGCTTGGAGTTGAAGTTTTCCTCCTTAGTTATGTGCATTTAGATGTGTTGCATGCATGATGTGCTGCTAGTCTAGAGTTGTTTCCTTTAAGGGATGCCTAGAACATCATTCGAGGACGAATGTCCCAAAGGGGGAGATATTGTAACACCCTGTAGTCTAGTAGGCCAACTAGGGCTAAGTTAGAGGGCAACAAGTCAAGGGAAAAAAGCAAGGTCCAAGGCTGCCCCAAGCTTGCCAAGACACTGTCCCATCTTCACGACAACCACCATGTCCAGTGGTGAGGACCACGGCTCGTGGTGTGGTCCGTGGTGGCTAGGGAAGTAGCTCCCCATGGGCTGCCTAAAGTTGGCTCATCTCCACAAGCCACTTCACGGCCAATGGTGAAGACCAAGACTCGTGGGAAGGCTCGTGGTGATGCCTTCACCCCTTAGAGGCCAAAACAAGGTGGCCTAGCCACTTGACCAAGGACCACGGGCAGGACCACGGTCAGTGGTGAGTAGATCTGTCAAAATGGGCTTAGCCTGCTAGGCCGGCCCAACCCAACCCTTGAATTAAATGGGGTTGGGCTCAATTTTTTCAGCCCATTTAGGAACGATGCTTTTTAGCCCAGCCTCATTTGGCCCGCTGGCCTCGTAGGCCCAATCCGCAAGCCTCAGAGGCCAGCCCGCGGGCTGTTAATTTTAAAAATATTTATTATATATATTTTAAATAATATTTTACTTGTTAAGATTTTGTCAATAAATATTTTTAAAATATCAATATAAAATCAAGACTATATTTTTTACATATCTTTTACATTTTAGGGTCATTAGCCCACTAAATTTTCTTATTAGCCCAAGTTCATTACTCCATTATAACTATGAATCTTTGACCTCTTTTACTTTTGTTTTTATGCCTAATTTTTTACTTCTCCTTTATTGTCTTGTTTATGAAAATAATGATCATGTAATGTTTTTTTGCTCGGATGAATCTTATGAATGTTGTATCTTGGCTATTATGTATTTGTTTTGTAAATATTCACTAAAGTATGTGTGATTCATGAATGAATTTATGTATGTATTGATGTCATGCCCATCGGACATCACCGTTCATATCCTTTCTAAGAGGAAAATGTTGTTCGTTTTTTGGTTGAAGGGCCAACCCGTCCCAACCCGTGGCTCGCTTAGGGCTGGGTTTGGCTGCTATTTTATCGGCCCTTTAATTAAAAGGGCCAGCCCGTCCCAACCCATTTAAATCTCTAGCCCGTTAGGGTTGGGTTGAGTTGGGTTGGGCCAGCCCATTTTTGACAGCTCTAGTGGTGAGGACCATGGCTCATGGAGCGTGTCATGAAGCCTGGCACTAGGCTGTCCAAGTGGGGGCTTTTTAGGTAATTCCACTTGAAGGGGGGGCATTAAGTGAGGTCATTTTTCCTAGACTTGGTACACCTATATAAGCTATTTATCACTTTTAACTCACCATTCAAGACATTATTTCCAAAACCCCAAAAGAATCCCAAAGTTCATCCTCTCAAATATTTCTCTCTCTAGAACTTGAAGAAGAAGAAAGAATTGGAGCTAGGGTCAAGACCAAATATCTATTCCTCAAGATTTTGTGGGTTTTGTGATCAAGGTATGATAGCTCTTCATCCATTGACTTCTTTCATCCATGTAGTTCCCTAGTTTTCCCCAATTGTGAAGATGAAATCCCTAATTCTAGTTAGGGTATCTTCCAATGTTGTGGGTTATGACGAATATTGATCCAATTGAGTGGATAATAGTTGTTTATGATTGAATTGTTAGTAAATCATGTTTTTAGGATGAAGTTACTTGTACCCATGCCTAACCCATGTCTTGAAAGATGAAATTGAAGTATGTGGGTTTTGTGCCTTGAAGGGGGAAATTGAGGATTTAGAGATAATCTTCTAGGATTGATGATATGAATTGTAGATTGCTTGAGATTAGGACATGAAGACATGAATTGAATGAGATTAAAGTATACATGATGATTTATGATTAGTAGTGATTGAGATTAGGGCTTTTAGAGTAAAGCTTGCATGATGAGCTATGATTGTTGAGGCTTTGAGAGTAAAACTAATACTATGAATATTGCATTGTAAATAGAATTGTTGTGGAAGGACTTTGCCCACATAATCTATACCATGAATGCATGATTTTATAATGTGAAAGGTTTTCTCACATAGAATGATTCTAGGTTAAAAGGTTTGCTCTCCTAATTGAATCAAAGGCTCAAGAGACATCATAAATAGATCATGTATGGTGATAGTGGTCACGCATGATCTAAAGAGTTATTTTAGTCAAATACCTTGGATCGGTAGGCCAAGGCCACCCTTTCATGAGTAACTAAAAAGAGCTAGTTTAATGATCTAACTTGAAGTTGTGATAAGAAATCCCTTCATGAATAGCTTGACTTGGTAAGACAAGACCATGCATGGTACCTTGAGTTGAAGATATCATGGTAGCCTTGGATTGAGAAATCGTACCCTTCCTAAGGTTAGCTTGAACTAGGATAATAGGATGCTTGCATGATAGCATAACTTGGTAGGCCAAACCACCTCATTGGTAGCTTGAATTGAGAAATAGTACCCTTCCTTGAGTAGCTTGGACTTGCACGAGAGTATATCTTCAAAGATAGCTTGGTCTAGCATGAGGTGGTGCTTTTCCTTGGTAGCCTTGAATTGGTAAATTGTAACCATTCATGTGTAATTAATTATCTTGGACTAGTAAAGAAGTACTCCTCCATGAATGATAGAAATAGCTAAAGAGGAACAAGTCCCTAATCAAAGTAGCATGTTTATGATGAAACAAGGTTACTTCAAGGAAGTATCCTAAGTATTTTTAAAATAAGATTTGCTTGTATGATGTATGATTAGCTTGGATTGTTGCTAGAGTTGCCTTCCTTGATATGTATGATTAAAGGTAATTCCCTTGCACATGAGAAATAAGCTAAGGATGAGAATAAAAGATGATGAACATAAATGATGGCTCAAGGTGGTCTACTTAGCATGGGTGAGATTTATGGGGTCTTATCCATGCCTTGAATAAATATGCTTTGAGGTTACATATGAAGTGTTCCTCTTATGTTATGGTGATCTAAGTATTGTCCATGCTTATGACTATGTTGTTACCTCTTATGTTTATGGATTATGTCTTATGTTGACTTATTCTTATGTTATGCCTATGTTGATGATTTATGCTAGCTATCATATTTAGTACATTTTGTACTAACGCATACTCTTGCCTACATTCTTATCAAATGCAGGGTCCGACGATATTGACTTTCATCCCCGTGGCTAGAATCTTAGTAGAAGCAAGGATTGAAGTTTGGTGAGTCCTCAATGCGAAGTGATAGCCACTATGTTCTTATGTCTTTCATTTTATGTTTAGAACTTTTGTATGGGCTGCGTCCGAAAGATATTCATATTTTAGATGGTTTGAGACAAGTGTATTAGACTTCCGCTTCGTTTTATAAAAGACTTTGATGTTATGGAAAATATTTTAATTTCCGCTTATTTATATTACTTTATGTTATGATATGCTAAGGGGCTTGTGTGGGACCTCTCGGGGTGTTGTACGTCTTATTACATATAGGGGTACCCCTGGGTCGTGACATGGGAGATGTAGCACTAGTTGATGGAGGTGCTGGGGATGTATACCTCTACTGAAACTGTTAACGGTTTCTACCCGATTTCTGCTGAGAGTATTCGTAATTACCTGTTCTAGCCTTCTTGTTGTCCTTAGATATTTCCCTAAGTTTGTATCCCTCAACCTGCTGAGCATGAGTCATGAGCCTAGATATATTCATATCCTCTAGTAGCATAACATTTCTACACTCTGTCTTCACCAAGTCTGATACCACAAACATAAACTTACTCATCTGTGCCCTTGGATCGGCAACCATACCTGGAGAGTTGAGTGAACTTCAGCCCGTACTTTTGGACTGACATTGTACCTTGTCTCAAATTCATAAACTCCTGAGCTTTAGCCTTTCTCAACTTCCTGGGGAAGAACCGGTCCTGAAAAGCTCCAGCAAAACACTCCCAAGTCACAAGAGCTACATCCGCACCCTTGTTTTCTTTCCACTGAGTGAACCAAATGTGAGCTACGTCCTTAAGCTGGTAGGATTCCAACTCCACCCTATCATTACCTGTCACTTGCATCACTCCAAAGATTTTCTTAACCTCATCAATGAAGTTTTGTGGGTCCTCACCAACCTGTGACCCCAGAAACTCAGGTGGATTCAAACAAAATCTCAATCCCTGGCTGCTGCTGACCCACTATTAGCATTTGCTGGAGCTGGAGCATGATGACTGTTCTGATTGGCCACACTTTGAGCCAAAAACTAGATCACATTCAGAAATTCCGCATTGGTGACCTCATGGTCCAAGACTGGAGGAACTGCGTTAGCGTTGCGTGCATTAGCATTCCTTGCGTAAGCTCTATGAGGAGGCATGATCTAGAAAGAACAACGACAAATTGGAAAGGAGATCATACCCACGCACGATAAGAATAACAAGAAAGTGAAGTTTTTCCTAAAACACTTCGTAGCCTCCCTCTCATTAGATGTGGTGCACTTCACACCAATGAAAAAGACTATACTTAGTGCGGCTTTCAGACATCCTAGGACTCTTAAACCTAATGCTCTGATACGAAGTTTGTCACTCCCCGAGGCTACCCCTTTACCGTAAACACGGGACCTAGGATCATGAGTGACCCCAAGCTAAACCTAAAGCTGGCATATCATAAGCATACTAAAATAATTGAATAAAGAGATATTATGCAGAAGCTAAAACAGTAGATAACTTAAAGTGGGGAATACCCAAAACTGATCTTAATATATAAAATATATTACGAGTCTGGTTATACTGAGCAATCACTCAAAAGCTAAAGCTAAATTTAATACTATGTCTGAAAAAACCTCTACTGACTAAAGTTGTTGGGACATGCCCCCAACTAACTCTAGCAAGACTGAAAACTGAAATAAAAGACTGAATATGAAAGACATGTCTGTTGTCCTAGAAGTATGAGGACTCACCACTAAAGTTGTTGAATACGGATCAGGAACCGATCTATGTGTGACTTGGATGCTGAGTACCTGAACCTACATCATAAAAGGATGTAGCACAGAGTATGCGTCAATACTTGGAATGTACTGAGCATGCAAGATATAGAATATAGCTGAACAAATATATAAGCTGAGCAAAGCATAACAGAGCAATGATATAACCTGAACATAATGTAAATGTTGAAATATAACTAAAAACTAAGTTAAATGCAGTGACCAAGTACTAATCATGGAGAAAACATGCTGAGACTAAATACTGACATGTAAACTGAAAGCCTGGTCATATGCACTAGAGTCTGACTGTGTGAGCTACTATTAACCGATATAAAACCACGTGAGCTAAACGTGGAGTACAATGTATACGCCCTATCGAGATAAACCAATATACCTTGCCAGTGGTATAAAGGCATGATTGGCGTGATCACTAAATCTGATGCCCACATATGGGACTTATAAACCTACGGGGGGACGTAGTTCTGGGACTGTGAGGGTACGCTGAACCCTATTCCAACTTGATGCTAAGTCTACTCCTAATTGGAAATGTGTATGACACAACATAACTAAAATACTGGATAGCTCAATATTCTGACATGCAAATCTGAGAATGCAACATTTAGGTACTGACAATGAAACATTCGAAACTAGAGCATGTATATCTGTTTATATAACCTAGCAAGTGTAATTCATGAACTAAGAGAATCTACAGAACTAGGGTTCTGAGTTTCATGCATGGAGCTAAGCAACGATTTCACGAAAATATGATAATCTGATTAAGAAAACTGTAACAGCGAATTCACAACCAATATCTAAGGTTTTAGAAACCCTAGGTCTAAGCAAGATATAGCGAATCAAGAGTCTGACTAAATTCTAGGGACCTAGTGGATGAAAGGAACCCACTAGTGAAATCCCACATACCTAGCGACGAAATTCACGGAGAAATCTTTCGATTTTAGGGCTAGAAGTAAAGAAAACCTACTGCGTGTTCTTGAGAAAAACTTGCGCCTCTTTCTCTTCTCTTTGTTCTATGTTTTGGTGATTTTAGAGAATAAAGGTTTTAGGTAGGATCTGACTAAGTTACAAGGCTTAAACTGAGTAAAACGATGTAGTTTAGGCGTTAAACGACGTAGTTTAGGTGTCCAACACATAGAAGAAAAGATAAAAATAACCCTAACTTAAAATCTGACGGGGGCCTTCCATGGACCCTATGACGGACCGCCAAAGGCACCACGGCCCGTCAAGTGGGTCATGGTCTGCTGGCCAGTGGCTACTGGTTCTGGGAAGGGCCGACCGCGAGCCCTACCTTGGCCCATGTGAAGGACCACAGACCGTGAAAGTCACCGTAGTTCTTCACTTGGGCTGGGGTCTGCTGGCTAGCCAGGACGACGGGGACCACCACGGCCCGTCATCAAGACCACGTCCTGTGGAGGGCTCCGTGGTCTGATGCCTGAGTCTGATTGGTTCTGCCTGGCTTACACGAGCCTTCCCACGGCCCGTGAAGGGTCCCTTGGTCCACCACTTCTGGGAGGGTGTGAACCACGGGTAGGTCGACAAACCGTGGTTCCTTTCACGGTCTGTGAACCCTGCCATGGTGCATCGAATTTTTCTGAGTTTTCTGCTGAAAGTTTAAGTTTGATTTTGAGTTGTTACAGTTGATGTTTTTATATTTTGAATATGTTTTTTATGTTGTATGTGGTATTCATTACATAATCTGAGTTGTTGTTGTATTTTAATTCTGATTGGGTAGTTACACTTTTGTATTTATTAAATAAATTGAGTGGTCTGATGTATTTTGTATTCTGAATCTGTGTGGTATTTCTTATTCTTATTATGTTTGGTATGTTGTATTTTGTATTGTTTAGAGAATCTGGGTGGTTATTTTTTTATTATATTCTGAATCTGAGTGGCCAGTTACATTTTTGTATTAATTACATAAATTGAGTTATCTATTATATTATGTATTATGAGTTTAAGTGGTATGTTGTATTTTGGTTATCTAATTCAGTGTACATCTTTGTTGAATTTGTATTTACATGTTTAACCTTGTATTCATTACAAATTATTTATTTGTTTCATTTTGTATTTTTTTTATAGGCAGCATGATCAAGAGCTTGATGTCGGAGTCATTAGTGATAGTGAGGAACCTCCGAGGCATACACATGCCTCACATAGTTTGCGATGATAGTGAAACAATTTGAAATACAATAATGGTTTCTTTGTAGTTTGGCTAATCTTGCTTGATTCTAAACTATTTTGTCTAATATACATTTATCTTTTTGTTGCAGTTTATTCTGCAAAGTTATCATTTTAATCTTATGAAATTTTGATTTATCATTAAAAAGGCTTGACATATATTATTGTATTTCATTAATTGCATATTGTGTATCTCTTCATAGAGTACTAATTACAAATGGTTATGGTTTGAAATAAACTGAAACAAGTCAAATTCGTTAGTGATGTTTCAAATGCGGATACAATTTGAGTTGACACGATTATTCCTATACAATTTAATTAAAATTTGAATTCATAATGTAAGACCTAAATTACCAAATTGTAGTCTATTTTTGTATTCATTCCATCTATATTCATCAATATTTTTTTGTATTTCCTTTCGCTAATCCTGTATTTAGGTTTCACTTTATATGCAAAAAATATTTTCAATTATTTAAAAATTTGTGCGCCAAATGTTATACCAACAAGGTTTGAATTCAATGTATTTGATTATTTTAGAATTCAATTTCAAAATCATACAACTTTAAAAATATGTATACAATTTGAGTTAACACCATTATTTTCTAAATAATTTAATTAAAATTTGAATTCATAATATAAAACCTAAATTATCATATTTTTAGTTTATTTTTGTATTCATTTTGTCAATATTATTTTGAAAATTTTCCCAATTATATATGAACAATTTTTGTATATCATTTTGCTCATTTTCTAATTTAAATTTCACTTTATATACCAAAAAATGTTTCCAGTTCTTTTAAAATTTGTGTGCCAAATGGTATACCAACAAGATTTGTATTTAATGTATTTCACTTTACAACTTTGTATTTCTTATAAATTTATTAGTCTTCATAATTATATACTTCGTATTTTATATTCTACACATCATTAAAGACTAATCAGATCAATATGTTCCTTTTTAAAAATCAATAATGAAATTATGCGGACGCTGCTGTGTGGTTTATTTTTTATTTTGTAACTGATGAGAATTTTAAGTGATATGTTTCTTTTTAAAAATATTTTCTCCCCTAAATTTCTCCTTTCTGTTATTAAACAATCGTATTCTTTCAATTAAAATAAATAATAAAACATAAATAAGATACATATCAAACTAAAATTTTGACATTTTTAATAAATATTGAAAGTATGTATAAGGGGTCCTATTAAATGCTAAAATATTGACATTTTAAAAAAATTCCCATTGTTTTTTGTATGCATGCATTTCTTGAAAATTGAAGATAATGAATGATTGAAAACTGAAAATAATTTGTTCAAGATTTGTGAAGAGCATGCATGCCATAGAAGAGCATATGTGCAACACAGAAAGAGGAAGTAGTTATTGAACTGCCTACATCCTAGCTGTAAGACGGCACCTGCATCTCACAGGTGCCAATGTAGGAGGACCTAAGCAAATCTAAAATAAGATTTTTAGTGAACATGTGTGTCGCAAGGTTGGACATGCGAAATGCAGTTGCAAACTCAAGTAAGACAACAAGAATTTGAAGGAAAAAATTGTATATGGGAAAATAACGTACTTTGAAAGCTTTCAAGATCATTTTGGGGATTTATGCAAGAATAGAAGATATTATTCTCCCCAAATCGGATATTGAGCATTGTAGAAAAATTGAGTAGTGAATAAAGTACATTCTTAGTTTTCTTTTTAAAGAAGAAAATATCATTATTGCTGAAACTCAAGCTTGGAATTGATTTTATATGTCTATTATGAATGCAAATGAGGAATTCAACTTTCGTATAATTGCTATTGTTTTATCATGAGTAGCTAAATATTCTTCCAGGGATATGTGTGCATGCTGAGTCTCTAAATTTCATCTGGATAGTGACTAATTGTTCTTAGAATTGATTATAATGCATTAATCTATTGTTGTCTTTAAATTTAAATCTAAAAATTAATGGTTGCAAACATTAATTGAACTCACTAATTTCAAATTTGCTTGAGAAAGGAGAGTAAAATTGTTTAAGACTTCAATGGTATGAACTTGTAATTTAATTAAGGAATAAGAGTCATACATAGTCTAAATTCGAATAATCCCTCATGTAACGGCTTACGTTAGAAATAGTCTGTGTCCACTCAAGATAAAGTTTGATGGTTTATATGGTATGATTTGGAGGTTTGAAAGAACTCAAAATAAACACATTCATTGTGTCGAAAATCCTTGAATATAGTTTAATTCAAATGTTATCCATGTGGTAATTTATTCTAAAATAATTAGTCAATATTTACCAAATCGACTTTCATGATTCAAAAATAAATATGATGACACTCGTTTTACCCCACCAAGACAAGTCAACCTAAAAATTCAAATATTATGATAAAATGAGGATGTAAAATAAAAATAAAAATCTAAAAACAGATAAAAATATTGATAATAAAGTTAACTTAATTGAACCCCCAATACCTGGTTGTCACATGCACAAGCATCTAATGTACTACAATAGATTTGAAAGAAAACACAAGTCTCAAATGTAGTGTTACTAAAGTAGAACAAAATTATAAATAGAAGTAAGAAGTTTCGTTGAGATGACAAACAACTACTCACAAATCTCTACCGAAAACCTCGGAAAGAAGAGAATAGAGAGTATCACGACGATTCAGACTCGTAACCTACACAAATGTAGAAGCAAGGGGTGAATACCAAATAATATGGTACTCAACAAATAAAATCTTAAACACAAGGTCAAGTGATATAGAATATAGGTACTCCGAACACTCCAACCGAACCTCCAAAACTACAACCTGCATAAAACCAGCCCAACCTAACAGTTCAAAATTTACATAGCACATAGCTCAATAGCAACACTCCGATAATAACATATCAACAATACACAAGATCAAATTCATCAATCACAAGTTCTACATAAAGACACTTAAAAGTTCATAAATGATAAAGAAATGCAATGCCATGAAATGTAGTTCCAAGTATAATGATTCATGTATGACCTAGCAATACATTACCACTGTCTCTCAGTCTAGAACCCATGGGGAAGTACATATCATGCTAATCCTGGCAATGAAACCGGGAGGTGTCGATATCAGTCTCATTCCATCTCGGTCCATTACCAGCCTGGTAGCCTTCGGTTTGGGCCGGGTATATGGGTAACCGGTATAGGTAACGGGAAGACAATCAAGAATTATCGAATCGGGATCGTCCTGGTCCAGTTAGTACTGGTTCTGATTTTGGTCCATAACGGTTCAGTCCAGTTTTGCGAACTTTATTTTTTAAAAATATTTAAATTAAACTAGTTGTTACCAGCCATTGGGTAACAACTATTGGGCCCCACCCAACGGCTATTTCACCCTCTAACCCCCCCCCCCCCCAAATCACCACCCTACTCCCAAACATTTTTTAATACTCCAAAGTTTTAAAAAATAAATTTTAGTCCTATTTTTTAACTATAAAAATCCCAAACCTTCACTATAAATTTTCTTCATCTTCTACTCTCTCAACTCTCAAGTCTCAAGTCTCTAATCTCTATTAAATTAAAAATTATATTAGCTTAAAAGCAATTTTGGTGGATTATTTTGGTCTTTGAAGCAACCTTCAAGCTTCAATTTTCAACTTTGATCTATCAATTTTTGGCTTTCGATCATACACGTCTACTTTTAAGAGACGTTTGATACATTCGTTCCAACTTTCATCTTATTAATCTTTACTTATTTAGTTATTTATTTGTTTGCATTTAATTTTTGTATTATATATAATTCACTTACTTTTAATATTTTAATATGAATTTTGGTCAAAAAATGTTGGTAAAGGTAAACAAACATTTTTGGTATGGTCACTAATGTATTTACTAGAAAATTTGGGAAAAATAAAAAAATCTGGTAGTTCTTCTAAACCTAAAACTAGACAAGTAGCTCAAGTAAGAGTAAATATGAATGATTTTACGCATGTCGATGAAACTGTTTTTAATATTGATAGTAATCTTGAATTAGATCAATATCATGAATCTTTACAAGCAAAGTTTGGTAATTTTGATGAAGAGTTAGATGAAGAAGTAGAATATGACAATGTTAATGATGATATTGATACTTGATGATGATGATGATGAAACAGATCTAGTTACGGCTACTAGTCCCACTTCTGCTCCCGCTCCCATTCCCTGCCCAGCCTTCATACATCCTAGTCGGGCTAAGCCCGAGGTAGAAAGTGCTAAAAAATATGTTGTGTGACAATATATGACTCAAAGTGAAGATAAAACTCAAGCTATTTGTAATAAATTTAAACATAGAATGAATCATAAAACTGTGGAAAAGGCGGATGGGATAATACATTTAAGTAGTCATTTAATGGGTTGTTGTAAAAATGATTTTTGCCATGCTAAAGCTATAGTTGAAGCTATAAAGAGTGGTACTCCCCTTCCTAATGCATTTGTAGGAGTAGAGGGATCTAATATGGTGCAATCACTATTAAACCCTTCTAATGTTTCTGGCCCTAGTACACATCGTGCATATAGTAGAGAAAGAGATCTTAAAGAATTAGCTAAAATGATTGTTGTTATTGGCTTGCCTTTTATTTTTGTTGTAAATCCCGATTTTTTTCATTATATTCAAATTGTGTACAATCCATCTTTTAGATGTTTTTTCAAGAAGCACAATTTAAAAAGCTATTTTTTATTATCAAGGTCAACATTTTAAATATCTTTGTTGTTTATTTTATTATAATACTTGTAAATTGGCTATTAATTTTGATATGGGTCGCAGTGTTAATGGTAATGATTATTTCACTTTTACTAGCCATTGGGTCGATGAAAATTGGATTATGCAAAAAAGAATTTTAGGTTATAAATGTTGTGAAATGCATAAAATCGGTAGTTACATAGCTCAAACTATTAAAAATGTTTTAGAAAATTATGGAATTTGTAATAAAGTAGTTAGTGTCACCCTAGATAATGCTTCTAATAATACATTTGTTGTTGAAAAATTAAAACTGACACTTTGCCTTATTTATATTGATGATTTTCATATTAAGTGTGTTGCACATATATATAATTTGATTGTTAGAGATGGTATAGCAATGTATAATAATGATTGCTTAAAATATGAAACTGCATTTTATTTTTGAATGTCAAGTATGATAGACGTAGAGAATTTGAAAATCATTGTCGTTAATTTAATCTTCCCCCTAAAAAAATTCCAAAATTCAGTGTCTACTAGATGAAATTCTTTATTTGAAATGCTTCAAGTTGCTTATGGATATATAAAGTCTTTACAAATGGTTTGGAATGCTCATAATACAAATAAGGACTATAGAATTGCTGGTAATGATAGAAATGACGTAAAAGAACTTATAGACTTTTTAAAAGTTTTTATTTAGCTACAAAATAAATTTTTGGACTTTATTATCCAACTATTTGCTCAATTTTATCAAATATTTGTGCTATTTCTAGTAAATTTTATAAATTCAAAAATAACCCAAGGTTTGAAGATTCAATTAAGTCTGATAAAAAAATTAATTTTTTTCCTATTCCTCAAATTTATTTAACCGCTTGTTTGTTAAATAATTTTTTATGGGGATTAGCATACACAACAGAAGTCAGCTGACCCATTTTTTCTTCAAGCAATTTAATGGATGACAAATGTGAGATTACGGTGGTGGAGGAGGCTGAAACGTCACTGTTCATTTCTTGCAAGATCATATCAGAACCCTCCACCTTGTCGAGAATTTTGGTCAACAAATCATCGGTTAGATTATTCATCAGATTGAAAGGCATCACATACCTAGAATCTTCACATTCCCTTTCATACAACCTTTCATTATTATTTTTTATCCAACCTTGATTTCCGACAAGTCTTGGAAGCCTTGGCCGAAAATCCTCTGATTTTCCACCTTTCATGAGAGATATCTCATCATACATTCCCCAAGATATAGCATCCACTCAATTTTTTCCACTTCCAGTAACACACTCAGATAACATTTCAAGTTGAGCAGAAAATTTAGCAATGCTTTTGTAATGATCTTGGTTTTTCTCTTCTTATTCTTTAACCATTCCCAAGTGTAGAAGTGACACATTATCTTCACTCGTATACCAAGCTTGGTTAATTTTGGTAATCTCATCAAGAAATCTTGATGCTTGACTATTCCGCCCCGAACAAGATGATCAACCAATCCTTTATTTACAACATCAAAACTTTAGCAGCTCATCAGGAAAACTATGTCTTGGACATTGTAACAACACCCTTTTATAGCGTAGCCATGTTTTATGTATGGGTTCTCCATTCAATCTTTCAAAATTCTGAATCTTTTTCCTCAATTTCATTACTTTGGATGGAGGAAAGAACTTCTCAAGGAAAGCTTCAATTTAACTCTTCCCGTGAGGTAATAGACTTTCTTGGAAACTCAATTAACCACCTAGTTGCTTCCCCCATTAAGTAAAAACGGAATAACCTCAACTGCATTGATTCTTGTGAAATACCATCAACTAATAAAGGGTTGCACACGTTCACAAACTTGCAAAGGTGATCATTAGGGTCTTCATGTTCAAAACCCCTAAATAATCCTCCCAATTTTATGAGTTGCAATATGGGCTTGGTTACGAAAAATGTGATATCCTTATGTACCGGTGGTAACCAAATTGCTCCACTTTCATTGGTGATATGAGAAATCACCTCTCCTTCCTGTCTAACATCATTATTTTTCCCATTGCGAATAGAGTCGTCACCACTATGTGCATTCATATTTTTCACTACCTAAAGAACACAACAAAAGAACCAAGTGTAAGTTTGTTCAACTACAAAAAAAATTAGTATGCAAATTAATTCTCAAATCGAATTCCTAACTACCAGTCCCTCGCAACGACGTCATTTTATATAATGCTCAAACCATTCTCTAAAACAAATCAAAGAGTGAGCGATCATTGTCAATATAAATACCCAACTAAAAGTCGAGGTCAAATCCCACAAAGAATAGTGTGAGGTTAAAGATCTAATTAGAGAATTAAATCAAAACTAATCTTAATGTAATAAACAGGGCAAGTAGGTAAATGATTCCACCTAATTTAACAACACCAATTAAGGCTCACAATTGTACCAATCTTTAAGCGAGTGAAGGTTCACAAAATTAGTTAACTATAGGGGTGTAGGGATTGAAAGTTGATGTCACTAGGGGTAGTATTGAATTTCTCGATAAAACAGAATAATCATGAATAGGCTGGGTCATCTTCAATAATTTTAATCTTCTTTCAATCTTATAACATTAATTCATGAAATCTCCTTTCAGTCTCATTCATATGGATTTCAATTCAACCCACTACCTTGGATTTACAATTAAGCATAACTAAATTATAAACATCAAACTAACTACCCACTCATATTGGTCTCTTTTGAGCACTTATGCGAGATCAAAACTAAAATAAAAACTGGTCACCTTAATTCATAAGATAAGCACCCAAAAACAGTTCAAATCCATCATTAACAACTATAAAATAAAGTAATTAAACATACCCGCTAAGTTAAATTAACTCCCAATCCCATAATCACACCCCTAGAGATTGGGATTTTAGCTGCACATCACAAAGTATAAAGAAATTATACCTTGCATCAAATCAGCTATGGGTAAAATGAATTCGAGAGATTACAAGAAAACCAACTTTGAATTCAACTTCTATTTATCATTTTCAAGATAAAAGATTCAAAACCACAAAAACTAAAACTGTTCTTCACTCAATAGGAAGTGTTTCTCCCTCCAAATTATTCAGAACTCTCCCACACTTTTCGAACCCTTTTTTCTCTCTTCTTTTGGGCTATTTATAGTTTCCAAAAATTTGGTCCAAAACTCAATACGCTACATCACTCAGCGACATTAGTCGGGCTGGCTGGGCTCATTCGGTGAATCACCAATTGTTCTTCAACTCAACTTTCTCTTTCTCTAAGCTTCAGGTGTTTGAACCTCAATCAGTGATCCCGTTTGAGTTTTCTTTTCTCATTCGGCGAGTTGCCTATTACCACCGTTGTTTGCCTTTTAAGCCTCCATTTTGTCACCCAGTACTATTAAATTCGGCAATGTTCATGTTGTTCACCTTTTTCAGTTGGCGCATCGCCATTTTTCTATGAGTTCGCCAACCAGCCTCTAGTAATTAGATCAGTGCACTGTCAATTTGGGCAAGATCCTCCCCGTTGGGAGATCCGCCTTTTGCAATAAGCGATCACAAACTGTAGATTTTACACTTCTTTTTATATTTTTGGCCATTCTTTCACACATTTATCCATGCTTTGTCCTTTAGCCTTCATAGTTGCAGATCATCTAACTGTCATTAGTATATGACTTAATTAGGCATTGAGGACATCAATTTTTGAGCTATATAGGCCTCAAATGAGTGTAAATCTACCACTCATCATCCTCTGGAACAGGTAACTTCATCTCAATGCCTATTTTTTACAAGTTCAACGCCAATACGCAACAATACCCATCATCCATTTAGTTTTACAATATACCCACTCTCTATATTATCCATGGATACTTAGACTTCCCCTAGATTTCACAAACTACTACCCAAATTGACGGTTTGTCCTTAAGAAAGTTGTCACTTTATCTATAATTGGGTAAATGCAAATCTTCAGGGGAACACTAGGCTAATCAGACTTCACCCAAGTTCATTTTAAGCAAGACTTGGCACATTTAATGTCTCAATTTCAAGTTTTAACTTTCACTATCAGTTTTTTGATTTTCAGGCACAATATCATCTATCATAACTCATGGGCACAGTTCAATATGAAGCATTAAGAACTACCAACACAAATTAGACATCAATATATAAATACCAAGACAAATCACATATCAAAAACATCAACCTTTAGCATAATATTAGTATAAAATTTGAAAACCAACCTCAGAGACAATAACTAGGAACAAAATCAAGGGAGAAGGGTTTGAGATCAAGAAGAGAAAACCACAATGCACTCCAAGAAAGTGAAACAACACTATTAAGGTCACAATAGTCAAAGCAATATTGAGAAAAAGACACAGCCTACAAAAGAGGAACGGTTGCTACATATGTGGTGGGCCTCAGGGCTATGCAAGGTGCCCTGAACTGAAGAGCCTTGGTGCTATCCTGCGGAAGCGGAAGGAGAAGGATGCACAAGAGCAAGGACAAGGCGCAGAGACAACACCGTTGGGCTTGATAGGACTATGTAGAGTCATCACAAAGTTGCAAGGGAAGCCGAAGGAATACGGCGCACAGTATGGCGACATCACGATTAATGGAAGACCCGATCGTGCTATGGTCAACATGAGTACAAAGGCCAATATTATGACCAAGACGGAAGCAACAAGGTTGGGGCTAAGTTACAACCCAAGCAATGCCCAACTCAGAATGGCCAATTCACCATCGACTCCCGTGTGTGGATTCGCACATGGAATAAGCATCATGCAAGGCGAGTGGCAAGGTAAAACCAACTTCACTGTCGCTCCTTTAGATCTCTTTGAAATAATTCTTGGGCAAGAGTTCTTCCAACAGTACCACGGGGTGATCGATCCTTACCTCCAACAACTCTTGGTCATGGAGCAAAGAGGGTCATGCATGGTGCCCTTGGTTAAGGTACGAATGACGGAAGGACGAGTTTGACTAACGGCCATGCAGCTCGAGAGAAACCCTAAGAAGAAGGAGACGACACCTATAGCCACCGTTGCAAGTTTGAAAGAAGACAATGGTGCTAAAGGGTCCTTGCCACCATGCACGAACAAGGTTCTAGAAGAGAACAATGCCATGATGGAAAAAGACCCGCCAAGGCACTTGCCTCTTAGGAATGAGGGAGATGATAATGCCAAGCTAGAAGAGATAGATAAGCAGCTGAGGGAGTTGCACAAGGGAATTGATCGAGTCAATGGACTATTGATCACGCACACGAGAATATAAGACTCGGTTGTCCATGCAGCAGCAATGTGACGCAGTCGTCACAACAATAGGTGGGGGAAAGTGTCATGACCCGCCACTTTGCCCTTCAAATTTTGCACCAGAAGAAGGGAGGAAGAATCTAGAGTTGTGGATAGGTTAGTAGAAGACTTTAGAACTCTCTAGATAATTTCCAAAAAGGCTTTGGAATCCCCTAAAAATTGTGGAGAATTCTAGAATGGGACTAAAGTGTTATTATTGTAGGGACTTGTAAAGTAATTATTATTTACACTTAGTCCCCTAGGGAGTAGTATAAATAGATAGGACATTCATTTGTAAACCATCCAAGCTTGAAACAAGCATCCAACAAAGTGTAAACAATCTTCCACAAAGCAATACAAAGCCTTTTTTCAAAGTTCTCTAAGTCTTTCATTCTCTTAGCGATCTTAGTTTTAAAAGGCTTACTTGAGTTTACAAGACCTTGAAAGATTAGTGAGTAAAATGTCAAGTGTCTCATGGAGCTTTAGTAAGACTCTAAGTCTGTGACATTTGTGACCATTCGGTATCATCCAAGTAAGGCTAATATGGTGGCAGATGCGTTAAGACAAAAGACAGTTAGTGTGGGTACTTTGGCTTGCTTGGGGGTGCCCAAACGACCCTTGTCCAGAGATATTCAGACTTTGGAGTCGCAGTTTGTGCAGTTGGTTATCTCGGAGATGGGTGGGGTTCTAGCCATTATTGAAGTTAATCCCACTTTCATTGATGAAACTATACAATTTCAGGATGAATAATTGGCCAAGATCAACGGTAAGGTGGAGTCTAGAGTAGCCCAAGATGCCACAATAGGTGATTATGGTGTAATCAAGTTTAGAGAGAGGATTTATGTTCCTTGGGTTAATGAATTGATTCAAAGTATATTGATTCATGGTTTGCGCTATTTTATTCATCCAGGTATGATCAAGATGTAAATAGACTTAAGGCTAGTTTTTTTATGGTCTTTGATGAAGAAAGACATTGCCGAGTATATTTCCAAGTGCTAGAATTATCAACAGGTAAAATATGAACATCAAAGGTCTGCATGTTTTCTTCAGAGGATGCCCACTCTTGAATGGAAGTGGAAAAGGATAGCCATAGATTTCATGGTGGGACTACCCTAGACTTTGGGGAAATATGATTCTATTTGAGTTATTGTTGAATGGTTGACTAAATCAACCAGTTCATTCCAGTCAGAGTGGATTACGATTCCCAACAATTGGAAAATATTTATGTTAAGGAGATAGTAAGGTTGCACAAGGTACCCCTTTTGATCATTTTAGACCATAGAACTCAGTTAACTACTAAGTTTTGGGGAAAGTTGCACAAGGCATTGGGCACACAACTCACATTAAGTATAGTTTTTCATCTACAAACTGACGGGCAATTAAAGATAACTATTCAGGTATTGAAAGATATGTTGAGGGCGTGTGTAATTGTTTTTAGGATCCATTGAGATAAATTTTTATGCTTATGTGAATTCTCCTATAATAATAGTTATCACTTCAGCATTGATCTGGCACTATTTGAGGAATTTTATGGGAGGGGATACAAATCCCTCATATGCTAGTTTGATGTTGGTGATGTGAAACCATTGGGTGTTGATTTGGTTAAGAAAGCTCAGTAATGGGTGAGGGAAATTCAGGCTAAGGTGTTGGCAGCCCAAAGTAGGCAGAAAGAGTATGTGGATCACAAAGTAAGAGACATGGTTGTTAAGGTTGGTGAACAACTTCTATTGAAGGTGTAACCTATGAAAAGAGTCAGAGGGTTCAAGAAGAAGGGTAATCTTAGCCCTCGTTATATTGGCCCATTTGAGGTTCTTGAGGGTGTTAGGCCAATGGCGTATAGGTCAGCACTGCCACCCAACCTGTCTTGCGCTCATCCAGTATTTCATGTGTGTATGCTAAATAAGTACCATAAGGATGAAGACTACATCATTAAATGTGACTCACTGGTGTTGGACAATGATTTGTGATATGAAGAGGAACTAGTTGTGATTCTTGATTGAGATGTCCAAAAATAGAGGACCAAAAAAGATCAAATCAGTAAAGGTTCATCGGAAGCATCTTCCATTTGAAGAGGCTACTTGGGAGACGGAAAGGGAAATACAAGACAAGTATCGTCACTTGTTTAAATTTTCAGGTACTACCTCTTTTCTAATTTAGCCCAACTTTTCTTGTTTGACCACTCAGAGATGAGTGATGGGTGAATTGGTGTCTATTGTAACAATATGACCTGATCGTTATGATTAGGTCCATAGGGAAGGAATTTGGGCCAGAAAATCTTTCAGTAGTAACTTGAAAATTCTTGGCTAGGCTAGCCTTAGAAGGAATTTGGGCTAGGTTAGATCTAGGGAAATCCAAGTTATGATGGGGTCTTATTTTGAGATTTTTGTAATGCATACTTGTAGCCAAGATATTAAGAAATCCATAAGGACTTTTGAAATTGAAATCAGGTACATAGAATGCTGGAATTGAACTTGGTATGAAAGGTATGAGTTGGGACATCAAGGGAAGAGTTTGTGTTGTAAAAAAGGCTTTTTGGTAGTTTGGGTCGCAAAACTTTCTTTGACCAGGCTATAGCGAGCAGCACCTCGCTATAGCGGAATGTGTATACCACTATAATGAGGTAAGTATGGCTATAGAGGTGTCGTTGTAGAGAAGCATCGATGTAGTTATACAAGGGCTTCTATAGCGAGCCAAATCAGGATTTATACACAAAACTGCCCAAAACCTCTATTTTCTGTATTTGTGTTTTGAAAATAGAGAGGAGAGATTTTGGGTAGCCTGGGTCTATTTTTCCACAACAATCACTAGTTAAGGTAAGAATTTGACTCCCTGATCTTCTTAAATGTTTCTTAAGCCTTAGAAATCAGGTGGCTAACATTGGAGAAGGGTTTTGAGCATGAATTCAAGATGTAATCTAATTTAGGGGAAGATGATCACATTTTTGCTGGGGTTGGGATTGTTAGTAAATTCAGGTTAATTATTAGGCCATTTGTGGTTAGTTATTGTTTGCATTGTTTATTCTAGGCCAAGAGCAATTCAAGACACTTCGCAAGGGGAAATCTCAGACTATTTAGTGTTTTCAAGAAGCTTGATTTGAGGTAGGTGATGATTATATGCTTCCAGGATATGTGCATATGCATATCTCTTACTTGTAGTGTCATATTATGCAATGTGTGATGCCAAACGTGTGAAATGAACTAGTAATTTTAATTTGTGGGTTCAAGTAGTCTTGTTTATTGAGTTATGCATTCATGCATGTTATGGTGTAATGTGTTTATGCATGCTTGGTGTGTTTGTTTGTTGAATCAATTATCACGCCGATGCAAATTATTGTTAGTTGGCATGAGTACCATGCTGGTACAAATTATTGTTGGTTGGATCAGCTTAGTATGATACTATAGTTTTTTTGGATCCATGAGATAGCTGGTATTTGCATTCTGATCATGTGCGACATGTTATACATTGTTACTTTCAGTGGTGTTTATATCATGTGATTGATAATTTTTGAAGTATTATATGTTGCCTTTGATTTTTATTTAGTGATGAATTGTTTATATGCATATGTTGGATTGGCCACGTGATCATATCAGTACATGGTGGTTTGTGTACGGATACTACACTTGTCTCTTTTCTTGTTGAGGGTAGAGAATCTTAAAGTGGTTGATCCGAGACGTCATGTGAGAGATATATGATTCGAGTCCAAGAGTGAACCTTGTCTTTCAGACCTCCAAAGATTCCTCTATATTTCTTGTCCCTGTTCGGACTCAGGATTTTGAGTTAGTATATTTAGGTTTTGGGGTTGCATCCGCATTCGAATTTATTTTAGAGTTTTGGTATGGTGACTTTTGGTTCTTAGGGATATTTCCACATATGTTCTTTTTATACAATTGATTTAGGTTTATTGGGACTCAATTCCTTTATGTCTAATGTTTCCTTGTTTTTATATAATAGACTTGGTTTTACATAGATTGTATTGGGTTGGGTTCGGATTAGATGGGTATTCTTAAGGAGAAAAGAGGATGGATACGCATTTCCGCCCTACGAAAGTGACTTTATGGTATTATTTAGGCGAAAAGAGGATGAATACGCATCCCCGCCCTAAGAAAGGTAACTTTATGGTATTCTTAAGGCGAAAAGAACAGAGATACCTATCCCTGCCCTAAGAAAAGTAACTTTATGGTATTCTTAAGGAGAAAAGAGGATGGATACGTATCCCCGCCCTAAGAAAGGTAACTTTATGGTATCCTTAAGGTGAAAAGAGGATGGATACGCATCCCCACCATAAGGAAAGGTAACTTTATGGTATTCTTAAGGGGAAAAGAGGATGTATACGCATCCCCACCTTAAGAAAGGTAACTTTATGGTATTCTTAAGGCGAAAAGAAGATGGATATGCATCCCCGCCCTAAGAAAAGTAACTTTATGGTATTTTTAAGGCGAAAAGAGGATGGATATGCATCCCCTCCTTAAGAAAGGTAACTTTATGGTATCCTTAAAGTGAAAGGAGGATGGATACGCATCCCCACCTTAAGGAAAGGTAACTTTATGGTATTCTCAAGGCGAAAAGAGGATGGATACGCATCCCCGCCCTAAGAAAGGTAATTTTATGATATTCTTAAGGTGAAAAGATGATGGATACGCATCCCCACCTTAAGGAAGGTAATCCAGGGGTAACCTTGTGGCATAAAGAGGATGGATACGTATCCTCACTTTAAGAATGACAAAGAGCTTTCCTGATGATGACCCTTTTTTTCTTTTCTATTATATGCCCAAGTTTTGTCACTAACGACCTCTTCTTATTCCTTGTAGTTTGAAGAAATGATAATTTTCAGGCAATATAGCTCTCTCTCTCTACCAAACTTAGGCATCTTGTAGTTGAGACGGGAGAAGGGGGAGAGCAAACCTGATTTTTGACTCATACTCCACTAGTCGGTCGATATGCAAGTCAGTGGCCTTTTTTGAAAAATCCATTATATATGGTGAATTGGACTTCGGTGCACACCCATACTTATAATAATTTACTCAATATGTGGTCTCTTCAAGCGCTAGATCATCATCCTGCTAATATTGCAACTTCTCTTCCAAGTTTAGGTCGTTGCATAATTCAAGGCGAGATTCGATGGGGGAACACAATGACAATTGAGGGAGAATATCATCACATTCCAAGGTATTGGGAGTGGACCGAGAATATACTTGGTAGTAGCCAAGAGGTATTGGGTATGGCCCAAATTTATGATGTCATTTATGCATCTCTATTCACTTATGACCGTACTTCAGATATTTTACAAGCATTTTGTGAAGCTTTGTGTCCAAAAACCAATACACTTCTTACATATGTCGGAGAATTATCTAATTATTTATGGGATTTACATACTCTTGGAGGCTTACCGATTTGGGATTCTCTTAATGAAGAAGTAGTGTCTGAGGCCAAGGAACTTGTGGGTTCCGTTGGAAAGAGGAAAAGATACATTCCATGGACTTGTGAATATTTGTTTACGGCATTTCATCATCTTCGGGGGGCTAATCAAGAAGTATCTTTTAGCAGGTGGATAAGTTTTTGGTGTAAGGAGCCTCAGAGGTATGAAACTGCTCCACCGAGGGAGGAAAAGAAGTTTGCTCGCCCCTAATCAACCCATAATCCTAGTAGGGACTTACTAGATATAACAAGATAGTCACATGTCGAAGAAAGGATGTTTTCTGGACTTGGAGTGAGAGTTGACAAAAAAGATGAAACATATCTAGCAGCTTTCTTATCTTGTTGGTTGTGTGCTTTCGTCCTTCCTAATAAAGAAGGTGAGTTTGTTCGTCCACGAACTTTCAAGATGGAAAACATATGGCGAGTGGGAAGAAGATCAGTCTTGCGGTCCCAGTATTATCCAGCATCTACAATGGTTTAAATAAGATCCTTACTTTATCACAACTTAATCAAATTAGAGTCTGCTTCCCTATCCACTATGTTTATGGTTGGCTTGCTCATTTTTTTAAAACCCATTATGCATTTTCCAATGGACCATTTGTCCCCACTATGGTAGTATATTCTGGAGAGGGTGGTGCAAGGTATTTTGACAGCAACGATGCGATAAAATGTATTCATGGTGGGGAGAATGTGGCTTGGACATCTACTATGTTGGACAAGACATACCCTTACTTTTATATGGATAATAACCATGCACCAGAGTTGGAATCGAGCTATTTTATGAGTATTCGCTTTAACTATCTCCCTCTTCGATGTAGAGATTCATTCATTATTGAGCCATATAGCCCACATCTCTTCAGTCATCAATTTGGATTCTGCTAAAACGTCCCTGGTATCATGAAGAATGATATTCGTAGTGCCTCTTTGGACAAAGGTCTTACGTTTTTGCGAATATGAACTATGAGTCGATCTGGATCACGAGCAACTTTTCCTTCAATCACACCTAATGCGGGAAATTCCTTTAGATCTGACTATCAATCTTGGTGGAAGAAAACTCACAAGAAATTCCTTGATGAACATTTGCAGGCTTTAGTGGATGTTGCTAGGTTGATTCCCATCGTACATTTAGAGGGTTCTGGGGAAGTGTGTAAGAACAAAGTCCTTAATACAGGTATGCCTTCTCCTTTGGGTGTTAAGGTACCCCAGAAACGTAAAATAGAGTCTCAATTGCCTTCGGTAGCACCAGAAAGGAAAACACCCACTCAAGCCGCTTATGTTTCCAAGAGGTTACTTAAAGGTAAGAGTGAAAGTAGTAGAAAGAAGGTCTTTTTTAGGAGATAAAGGGTATTAGATGACATTATCCCACCCGTGGTTGAATCGTGTGACAATGCGAGCAGCACTTCAAGAACTATAACAGTCCCTCTCAATAAGGTATGGTTAAGACCTTTACACTATTGACTATATCTTAGCATTTTTTTTACTTGACTATTTATCCCTCTCCCTTTTTTATGTAGGAGAACAATACTGCGACACTACAATGAGAAAAGTCACAAGATAGTGGTGAGTCTATATCTTGTTCACATTTGATGAAACTACCTCTTGTGACTCAAGTGGAAAAGGGGCCACCTTATGTCTCTTGCAATGAGGTTAAAGATGACTTGGGGTACGAAGCACGCAAGCATCCACCACCTGTTATGTCCGTATGTATGGGAAGAAAGTCATCCTAGATGCTCAGAAAGATTTTATTTCTGCTCTTTGGAATGTTATTAAGGGCAAACTTTCAAGAAGTGACGTAGATTCTGCTTCTTCTCTTAGACATGAAATTCAAGTAATTATCAAAGAGATAGATTACAAGGACGTTGATGTTTCACCTTTGAAAAAGTTATTGAACTCTTTCTTTGATTTTTCCGCTTCATATGATCAAGCATGATCAACCCTTCACGATATGGATGTGGAAAGCCCCAGAAAAGAGTTGTTTGTAGCAATGGGAGAATGTCTCACAAATGCTATGTTTGAGGAGCAAGATAAAGTTAAGAAGGTGTCCACCCTTCGCCAGTCGCCGGATAATATGAAGAAGGAGATAAAAATGGTGCAAGATTTGAAATTCCTTTTAACAGCTGTCGAGGATGAAGTTGAAGGAGCCAAGCTAGCAACCTTATTTTCAACCCAGGAATTTGATGCATGTTTTGATGCGAACTTGACGAATGATCTAGGACAAAAGAAAGAGCATCTAGAGGCTATGCGTCAAGAACTGATCAATTACAAACTATGCTTGGATTAGATTTTATTTATTTATTTGTTTATTTCTTTTAGAGTTTGATTGATATGCTAGATGATTTTTTTAATGAGAATAATGTTTCCTTTTGTTTCATCTTATATCCAACATTATACACATCTTTAATTGCATTCTTCAATTTACTCTTTATTCTTTGATTGCAAGTTTGAATAATACAAGATCCATCCACATTCATTCCAATAAGAATAAAAATAATAGAAGTTCATCATTTCTTTAAGTTTCTACATTCAAATATGGCTTACACATGTTGCAGTTTTAATGCTTCAATTTGAAAGACTTTTGAGGGCTTCAACTTACTAGCTGGATTGATTTAAGAATCTGACTTGCAGGTTTGGAGATTTTGAAGATTTCAACTTGCATATTCGAAGGATTTGAAGACTTCAACTTGTATACTTGGAGGATTTTAAGACTTCAACTTGCATACTTGAAGGATTTGAAAACTTTAACTTGCAAACTTGAATAATTTGAAGACTTCAATTTGTATACTTGGCTGAATTTAAAGAAACTTCAAGCATGATATTGAAGA
>JAJOOF010000696.1:0-47716 GCA_029582545.1 Solanum lignicaule
CCCCCCCCCCCCCCCCCCCCTGTAAGCCAATAAGAATGATACGCTCAAATTACACCTCTTTTCAAAAGCATAAGCGATCATTATCACGTAAAGAACCCAACTTGTAGGTTGGGGTCGATCCCACAAGGAATATGGTTTAGACTTAAGTTCAATAACGATTATATTCGTTTAGCCAATGTATTTTCGAGACAAATAAGTAAAAAAGGGGGGGGGATTTGTGTAACAAATTTAGGAAATTATGCAAGTAATTAGTAAGCAAGATTCAAACTTTTATTGTTATCAAGTTGAGAAGGAAACTAGGGCTTACGTGTTCCCCATAAGCTCATAACTCCGTAATCCTAGTAATAGCAATCCCTTCCTAGTGTATTACATGCAAAGCAATAAGTTATGTATCTCTAAATCCTTTGTCCGGCATCTAGAGAATTTCACCCCGCACCTTGGTACGACTACGTGTGTATAATTTACTAACCCTTACCATTACCTCATATTAGACGTCACATTGATGTATGGCTTAGTTTTCACCCTCGCACCAATCGACATTAATTCTATTAGATACTATCACACTAAATCTATGTTGATAATTCTTTTCTTATTAACTACCTCCTTGGTCCGGCAAGTAGCAACAAGGTGAGTTCTAACGTTGCGCACCGTTAAAAAGACTTTTAGACGAAAGAATTATCAATGCATGCAAAACACTATTCGGGAATTACTTAGTTACTATTCATACTTCGTTAATCGCTCATGGTTCCCACAACTCTAGTTGTGGATTTAGTTACCCATATTATCAAGAAAACAATTCATAATATTTGAAGAATAAATCATGAACTTACGTAGTAGAGTAGAATAATCCCAGAATTTCAACTTGAATTTCAAAGTAAAAATCACCAAAACGTGCTTAGGAAATTAAGAATTGCTAAAGTTGCAAGTTAATCTCCCAAGCCAAAAACTAGAACAAAAATAATAATCTCCAACCCCTAAAAGCGAGGTTTACATACCCTATATATAGAAAAATAAGTTCTAACTAAAAAGGAAACGAAATAAGGAAATAAAGTTGCAGGACGCGTCTTCATTCTATGAGACTGACCTACGGTCCGTAGGTCCCTTCAGTGGTTCAGGAATTAGGCAATTTTTCTTTTTTCAAAATCTGTAAAATCTCTGTCGCAATCAACAATTCAACAGTACGAATCGTAAGTCTATTTACGGTCCGTAACTCTTCTCCGTAACGCCACACTTAGATTTTTTCAGCATTAGGTACTGGAACCAATCTCTGAATGATTTGACGAAGCAACAGTACGGTCCGTAGATCAATCTATGGTCCATAAGTCACAACCGTGGTTCCACACTTGGTCAAGAATTCCCTGATCTTTAGCAATGCCTTTCCTGCCCTTCTACGACTATCATCTACGGGGCGTAACTGGACCTACGGTCCGTAAGTTGCCTCCGTAGATGCCCTTTTCTGCATTTCTTTCAGTTGTGTCTTCAAGTTTCCGCGCCTGAACCTATTCCATGTAAACATGAGAAAAACACATATAAACTAATACAAAATAGCCCTAGACATACACAACTCTCAAGTGAAATGTATCAAAAATACCGTAAACTCACGGTACATCAACACCTTCAACTTAAAATCGTTGTTTGTCCTCAAGTGACGCACTAAGACTCTAAACAACACTTGTATAGAAGCAAGCAATTTAAGCACAAGCAATCACATGGCTCTCTATCCCAACTCTCTTTTCAGGTGCAAAATCTGTTCTCTTAGACTCAACAAGCTAATTTGTGCGGATCAAAATATGACACAGATCAACCAATCAACTCACCACATACACTGTTCTATTATCACCAAGGTACCAACTTTCCAACAATGTCACCAGTGCCCTTACTTCAAACGAAATCCCTTTTTTTCACACAATAAATATGATTTTAAGTACAAGGATTCATTCAACACTCACGCTCAGAAGTAACTTCAATTACAAGTAGTGCTCAGTACCATAAGCTTGCCCTTATTATCATTGCTTGTACTCTCCAACTAGGTTCTAAGATCACTATAGGACTTTCTTGGCTTATAACGTAGGCTCAGGGTCAGGTGTGGTACATTTGGGTACTTTTAGTGACTTTCTGCCCTCCTTGACATTACATTAGGCCTTTTATCTCTTTTTGCCCAATTTTTGACATCCTACCTTTTTTCCCTCTTTCCCTTGATTCTTTTCCATCATTGATGTGACTTTCGACTTTGTAGCTCTTTAATTTTTCACTTTTCTTCTTTTTCTTGATTTTTCTTCTTTTCTTTAGTTTTGCTCACTTTCTTTCGCACAAAGTCACATCCCCTTTTTTTTTTCTTTTCTTTTTCAACACCAAACTCTTTTCATAGCTATTTTTCTTTAGATTTCCCCTTTCATAGCCACCCTCAACTTAAGGAATTTCCGTTAGTTGAGGTGCAAAATACCCGATGTCGGATCATGGCCAAGATTGAGGTCACTTTTTGCATTAGCCACCCTCAACTTAGGCTTTTGCCCTAAGTTGAGGTGCACATGTCCAAGGAGAGACCGGGGCCAAAACAATAGATTATGGGAAGGTGAGTTGCAGGTTTAGAAAGAAATGGTCTCTTTTAGGCTCAAACCATTTGGATCAACGAGAGCATTCATTTTCATTTGGTCGGATTCTTTTAGGCATTTAATGGACTATTCAGAACAATGGCCTATGATCACTTCCTAGCCTCTAGAGTAGATTATCTTCGCAGGACTAACCGGGCAAGTTCTAGATTGGCACCACTTGTTTGAACAACCAACGATTCTCGCACACTCTTAGCACACGGTTCCATTATCAGATTATCAGATTACCCAGTTCAATATTTTAGCTTAAGTCATGAAATAAAATTTGTCATTATCATGTCATACTCAGAGCCAACACAGTCAACTTATTCTAGTCTACAACTTTTAGCACACATTTCAATATCTTTGGACGGGTATAATTTTTTCAACAAGCTCATGCCATCATGCTTATGCTATCATTCTTTCTCATGCTTTTACACTTACAATCCTAAACATGTCGGTTCAACAAAAAATAAGTAGTCTCTTGGGGAAAAAGAACACAGGCAAGAAAACTCCAAGAGAGGATTATGAGTTGGGTTACTCAGACTTCACCCTATCACTCACAATCCATTTACCCCACCCCCAACAAAAATATGTGCAATTTTCCCCAATGCACATAAAAAGCAGTAAAAATTAATGGATTTGGGTGAAGCAAACCTATGGCGCTTAGCGCCGAAGAATAATCAACAAGCGGGTGGGTCCGATTTCCCAGATTCCTCTACAGCAAAAGTGGGTTCACCCTCAGTAGTGCCCTCATCTTTGGTCACATCACCCTCAGTAGTGCTGACATCATCCGCCATAGTATGCAGAACCTCAGAAATAGGCATAGAACTTGATACCCCAACAACAATCTCACGGGCCCTCTGCTGCCTCAGCTGCTCATCTATTATGAAGGCTTTATGTGCCTTCTTCTCCTGCCTGTGCTACATTTTGCTAGCCTTTTCCTCCTCTGTGAGCTCAGTTTTGCGACTAGATCAGTGCCTCTTACCTCGGGCACGTGCAGGCTCGGGCTGCTCCTCCGCATCATCTCCACTGAATAATGCACCCAGGATTGTATCATCGCCTAATGCAGAGGGTGCAGCCTGTGGCTCAACAGCTGGTGTGGCAAGGATGGCGTCAATATCGGCCCGGAGACTAGCTAGATCGGTCCAAAAAGAGGACATATCAGTAGTGGGAGGTGGCCTCTCAAGAACTCTCAACTCGAAGGCATCGAGCCGCTTATGAACTGCTTGGACCTTTTGGTCCGTTTTTGCCTCCATCCTCTTTTCTACTCTCTCTTCGGACTCAACAATCAACTTCCGCATCCAGGGCTTAATATGGTGCAACAAAGTGGCTATCTGAGCCTCTAACTTCTGGACTTGGGCCCGTGGTATAACATTGGCTCCAGAAGGCGGAGTGGCTCTAGATGAGCTCGGGGCCTGGCTAGTGGCGTGTGAGGAGGAAATTGAGGTATCATCAATGTGGGCTAGAGGGGCAGGATCATCACCCTACATATGCTCCACCACATCTACTAGATCAGCATTCTCTGGTACATCAACCTCTGACCCTTTACGTGGTGTTGCTACATTCGCCTCGTCCCGAATCAGCCCAATATCTAGAGTTCTTGTTGCATGGACCAATTTGTCACAATACCAGATCGGCACTCCAGTGTCTCTGCATAGCAAAAAGATCATACACGGGAATAGGTAGGTAGTAGTGGTCTTAAAAGCCCTCTCAAGAATCTCCGCTAATATCATGCGGGCAAAGTCTATCTCCAACCCTGCCACCAACGTTGCAACGATGACCGCTCTATCCCACGTCACCAAATTATCAGCCTTGGTTGGTGAGACTCTATTCCGCACCAGTAACCAAAAGAACTTGGCCACCAAGTTCAGGGTGGCCTTTCGAATGCCCAGCCGTGGTGTGGCAAACCACTCCGCATGCTCTCCATCTGCAGCGATGTGCCTAGCGAGCCATAGTAACAAAGCCTCCATCTGCTCGGCATTTCGAGTGAAGGCTCCACTCCGCACTATATCCCATCTATAGTCAAAGTCAGTCGTGTTTAGCGCCCAAGTGTGATCAGGGCTAGGACCGTAGAGAAATCGGTTGATGGTCTTATGAGAGATGTCCACCGAGAAACCTTAGACCATGGTTGAGGTGATGGGGTCCTGGGCTGTGGGCTTGGACCGCTTATCAATCGACCTTCGGAGAGTGGCAACATAGGACGCATAGAACTCCCGCATAATCTCCTCGCTATACGTTTTGAGGTCACGAGCCATCCACTTGCACTTGTGATGCTTAAATAGACGGTGAATGTCGGGCATGGTGTGTAAATTTCTCGTGAGGGCTCTGCGCTCCTCAGTAATAAGTCGGGCCATCCTCTCTTTCTCATTTAGCATTTTGGCATCCCGGTAGATCTGCCAGTGCCCCTTAACACACCATCTACTTGGTTCCCCTTCCACTGGATCAGGGTTGTTGTTTCGTGGAACCGGGACTTCTTCCAAACTAGAGGCCTCATCAGACGAGGCATCTTGGTTGTGTGTACTTGAGCCAGTGGCGGAGCTGGACGTAGACCTTGAGGCAGACCCTGTAGTAGAATCAGAGTAGGAACCCTCTTCGGACCCGAAAGCAGACCCAGTCGGTGACCTGATCAGTGTGTCATACTCATCAGACTGGGAGACAGTGACTACGTCGGTGACCACCTTCCGGGGTGTGTTCCTGGTAGATCGGGGTGCAGTTGGGGATGTCCTCGTGGTTGGTGGGACATATGCGGGATCCTTCTCCGTTTTGGTGTCCTCATCAAACAGCCTTAGAGTTGGGGCAAAGTATTTGGACTTTCCCTTCTTGGTGTAAGTTACTTGCTTCTTAGGTGCCATGGTACCTGTGGAGGAGTAGTTAGTACCCAAAACAAACCTAAAACAAACTCGAAAAATAATTTTGGCAGTAAGTTACAGTGGCCACCTACGGTCCGTGATAGAATTATGGTCCATAGAACCCCTCCACACCTCAGAGGTACCAAAAAGTTGGTCTCTGTTGGAAACTACGGACATGCAGAATGGTTCGTAGATTGATCTATGGACCGTAGTCCACATCCGTAGTTTCACACTTAGTGAATTTTACAAAGTGTGAAGGTGATCTACGGACCTTATCTACGGTCCGTAACTTGACTTATCACTCATAATTCCTTTCCTGCCCTTCTACGACTATCATCTATGGGGCGTAACTGGACCTACGGTTCGTAAGTTGCCTTCGTAGATGCCCTTTTCTGCACTTCTTTTAGTTGTGTCTTCAAGTTTCCGCGACTGAACCTATTCCCTGCAAGCATGAGAAAAACACATATAAACTAATACAAAATAGCCCTAGACACACACAACTCTCAAGTGAAATGTATCAAAAATACCATAAACTCACGGTATATCAACATCCTCAACTTAAAATCGTTGTTTGTCCTCAAGCGACGCACTAAGACTCTAAACGACACTTGCATAGAAGCAAGCAATTTAAGCATAAGCAATCACATGGCTCTCTATCCCAACTCTCTTTTCGGGTGCAAAATCTGTTCTCTTAGACTCAACAAGCTAATTTGTGCAGATCAAAATATGACACGGATCAACCAATCAACTCACCACATACACTGTTCTATTATCACCAAGGTACCAACTTTCCAACAATGTCACCAGTACCCTTACTTCAAACGAAATCCATTTTTTTTCACACAATAAATATGATTTTAAGTACAAGGATTCATTCAACAATCACGCTTAGAAGTAACTTCAATTACAAGTAGTGCTCAATACCATAGTCTTTCCCTTATTTTCACTGCTTAGACTCTCCAACTAGGTTCTAGGATCATTATAGGACTTTCTTGGCTTGTAACATAGGCTCAGGGTCAGGGGTGGTACATTTGGGTACTTTTAGTGACTTTCTACCCTCCTTGACATTACATTAGGCTTTTCTACCTCTTTTTACCCTATTTTTGATATCCTACCTTTTTTTCCTCTTTCCCTTGATTCTTTTCCATCATTGATGTCACTTTCGACTTTGTAGCTCCTTTATTTTTCACTTTTCTTCTTTTCTTTAGTTCTGCTCACTCTCTTTCGCACAAAGTCACATCCCTTGTTTTTCTTTTCTTTTTCAGCACCAAACTCTTTTCATACCCATTTTCTTTAGGTTTCCTCTTTCATAGCCACCCTCAACTTAAGGAATTTCCGTTAGTTGAGGTGCATAATACCCAATGTCGGATCAGGGCCAAGATTGAGGTCACTTTTTGCATTAGCCACCCTCAACTTAGGCCAAAAGCCTAAGTTGAGGTGCATATGTCCAAGGAGGAACCGGGGCCAAAACAATAGATTATGGGAAGGTGAGTTACAGATTTAGAAAGAAATGGTCTTTTTTAGGCTCAAAGCATTTGGATCAACGGGAGCATTCATATTCATTTGGTCGGATTCTTTTAGGCTTTAAGTGGACTATTCAGAACAATGGTCTATGATCACTTCCTAGCCTCTAGAGTAGATTATCTTCGCATGACTAACTAGGCATGTTCTAGATGGGCACCACTTGTTTGAACAACCAACGATTCTCGTACACACTAATTGGCACTCAGTTCCATTATTAGATTACCAGTTCAAGCTTTTAGCTTAAGTCATGAAATCAAATTTGTCATTATCAGGTCATACTCAGAGCCAACACATTCAACTTATTCTAGTCTACAACTTTTAGCACACATTTCAATATCTTTGGACGGGTATCATTTTTTCAACAAGCTCATGCCATCATGCTACACTATCATTCTTTCTCATGCTTCTACACATACAATCCTAAACATGCCGGTTCAACAAAAATTAAGTAGTCTCTTGGGGAAAAAGAACACAGGCAAGAAAACCCCAAGAGAGGATTATGAGTTGGGTTACTCAGACTTCACCTTATCACTCACATAGACGAAAGAATTATCAATGCATGAAAAACACTATTCGGGAATTACTTAGTTACTATTCACACTTCGTTAATCGCTCATAATTTTCACAACCCTAGTTGTGGATTTAGTTACCCATATTAGCAATAAAACAATTCATAATGTTTGAAGAATAAATCATGAACTTACTTAGTAGAGTAGAATAATCCCAGAATTTCAACTTGAATTTCAAAGTAAAAATCACCAAAACGTGCTTAGGAAATTAAGAATTACTAAAGTAGCAAGTTAATCTCCCAAGCCAAACACTAGAAAAAATAATAATCTCCAACCTCTAAAAACGAGGTTTACATACCCTATATATAGAAAAATAAGTCCTAACTAAAAAGGAAACAAAATAAGGAAATAAAGTTGCAGGACGCGTCTTCATTCTACGAGACTGACTTACGGTCCGTAAGTCGATCTACGGTCCGTAGGTCCCTTCAGTGGCTCAAGAATTAGGCAATTTTTCTTTTTTCAAAATCTGCAAAATCTCTGTCACAATCGACGATTCAACAGTACGGACCGTAAGTCTATCTACGGTCCGTAACTCTTATCCGTAATGCCACCCTTAGATTTTTTCAGCATCAGGTACTGGAACCAATCTCTGAATGAATTGACGGAGTAACAGTACGGTCCGTAGATCAATCTATGGTCCGTAAGTCACAACCGTGGTTCCAGACTTGGTCAAGAATTCCCTGATCTTTAGCAATGCCTTTCTTTCCCTTCTACGACTATCATCTACGGGGCGTAATTGGACCTAAGGTCCGTAAGTTGCCTCCGTAGATGCCCTTTTCTGCACTTCTTTCAGTTGTGTCTTCAAGTTTCCGTGCCTGAACCTATTCCCCGCAAACATGAGCAAAACACATATAAAATAATACAAAATAGCCCTAGACACACACAACTCTCAAGTGAAATGTATCAAAAATACCGTAAACTCACGGTACATCAAGGATAACGATGATTGAAACCCATGCTATTATTTGTATAGTCTCTTATTACTATACAATTTGAATTGCTTGGACTTTTTTGCATAAGGGGTAATTAATATTCTCTATGCAATATAGTTTGTACCTTTACTTTGTCGGTTGATGATGCCTATTAAGTATTTATGATTATGTACTTATTCTTTGACTTTTTTTTTATGCAGATACATGTACTAGATGTCCTCGTTGAGCTTGTTTTGTCTGAGGATATGGTGAACTCCTTGCGTCTGAGGCAATAGCCTGGCTTCTCATATATTTTCTTCTACCTTATTTACTATTATAAACATTCATAACATTTGTACTCAATTGTAGGCTTTTTTCACATATTATTCTATGTTGATTTCTATGTAGGGGTTAATTTACCTACCAACTAGATTATGATAGGTGCTATCATGATTTTCATTTTTGGATCGTGTCACTACCTTTAGCACAAAAATAAGATATACATGGATAGAGATACTTACAAATAAATCAAATAAAAGTTACAACAAAATATTTTATTAACAAAAATATAGAGAAATAAAAAATGATATTGTAACAACTCGAAATTGATCAGGGAGTTTTTTTTTAACTAACATTGGGCATGGCCCATTTATTAAAAATTAAATCTTGCTTGGACCCAAAAAGGATCCAAGCCCAAGTCTGCAAGACCAAACAAAATAACAAAAAAAATAATAAAACAACCAAGGACAGAAATCTAATGAAAAATGACTAAATCAGCTAGACAAACTTCAGCATCTTCTCATTTCCACCATAGTTGATCCCTGATGAAGCTCTGGTGGCCTTCATCTTCCTAGCAGCTGAGAAACGACGAGGAGCTTAAGGGATATCCACTTGGGCACTCAACAAATCTCACAAATGTCATGGATTCGTTCTCAGTGAAGACTTTTTCAACTCCGGGTGTACATTCGCCGCAATTCCAAAGATAAGGCTTCCATTTCAACTCGCTGACCAAAATCCTGTTAGAATGATGAACATTAACTCATTTTCTTGTATTATGCAGGTTGAATTCCACCGAAATTAATACCACTGCCTCAATACATGAATCTGTGCACTGCATTCCTTCTCATTGAGGTAAGATTTGGTAAAAGATTTCGTCAATCGAGTTGTTACCGTGCTGGCTTAGATTTCAGCTCTACAACATACTCTGGATTATCAGTTTCTTTGCCCTTGTACCCTAATGATTGAAATTTTTATGTTATCCCTTCTTCGACCGAATATTTGGTATGCTTGCTTTGTCCATGTTGAGAATGTTTTTTGCTTGTGTTGGTAACTCTTGAAAGTAGTTAAAATGAATCAAACTACAACCCTTGACTAATAAAAAATTGTTGGTTTCACTAAGTTATTTCATGACTTGTGCAGATTGAACCCTAAGGGGTTGATACCACTGCAACAAACCCATGAAACTACCAAGTAAGATCCCCATTTTCAATCTAATAATCCTTGTGATTTTCTGTTCCTTGTTGTTCCTTTTTTTCGTTGCGACATATTGATCGATTGTGACTGCTCCTTTTTAGTGCTTCTAATCAGTGATTGGAATGTTGAACCTAACATTTTGACACTTTCTTATGCTCAATTGCGGCAAGTTTGGTTTGTCAAATTGTAATATAGTTCGTGCTTGTAATGGTAGCTCCTGTGTAGAATTAAATTGAATTAATTTTGTACCTGCAAAACTGAAATTATGGTTAGTTAAAAAATCAGCTAGTGTGTTCCCTTCTCTGTAGGTGTGCTTGAATTCCATAACCTTGTCCTTCATAACATCTCTAATCCACCTTATGTCTACAGAAATTACCCATGGGACTTCCCAGATTCCATCTAGAAAAGTTATTGGTGCCAGCTTGAACGAGACCACCTATGGTCCTAGATTGTGGTCGTAGAAGCTGAGTTCGAGTACTTAAGTGTCAACTCCCAGATGTGTTCCTACAGACATATGGTATGGTCTGTAGGAAGTTGTATGGGCCATAGCCCAGGGCTCGTAGAAAGAAGAATGGGCTTAGAGGAATTTTGACCATGGGTTGCACGGAAGGGACCTATGGGTCGTAGGTTGGTCTACGAGCCGTACATCTTAGCTCGTGGAAATTGACCTGAAAGTTGGTCTCTTGTACTCGACCTACGGTTGACCAGTACGGTCCATGGAAGCCTGTACGGACCGTACAAGTCAATCCGACAATTTTTAAATGGGGTTAGTTCAGTCTTTTCCCACCCCTTCTAAGTCTAAAACTCGACACTTTTTACACCTAATTAAGGTTCTTATTGCTTTAGTATGATCCTAACACTCTCATAAAACACTTTCAAGACACTGGCAAGGATCTAAGAAGAGAAAGCTAGGGTTTTCAAGCATCTCCTTCAAAGTTCTTCAAGTTTCCTCAAAAATTTATTCTTCCAGGAATATAAGACTATTCATAGTGTTTGACTAAGTTCGTCTTCATGCCCTACATCTAAATTTTATCAGTTAGAGTTAAATCCAGTATTCTACCCAAAGTTCCATGAAATTATGAATTTGAATTGTGTTCTTATTCTGATTTCTGATTTCTTAATTATGAGATTATGATTTTTTATGCATTGAGATCCTTGAGTTGTTGTCGATGCTTATATTTTCACATAAACCCTAGTTGATGAGATTTTGTTAGAAGCCTTTGTGCAATTAATTTCCTTGCATTGATTGTGGAATTTTAAGAGTGTCCAAGAGTAATTTTGGCACATTATTGAGACGAGTTTTCGAAGGAACTTTAATGATCCTAAATGTATTATTTTTCACATTTAGAAAGAACTATTATTTCAAGAAAAACATAAAGAGTTTTCAGATAAATAAAAAATGGCATCTAAATTATGATAGTGTGTTGTAGTATCTACCCAAAGGAGAATTAAAATGTACTTTTATCGTTTTACGGAATTCACATTATTTTCTTATTTGTGAGCATGTGTATCTATTTTGTAGTTATTCCTCTTCATTCGCATGCTTCATCTGTAACTGTGTTCAATGGATTGAACTTCTCTGAATGACATGAACAAGTCCAGTTCCACTTAGGTGTGATGGATCTTAACTTCGCTCTACTGAATGACAAAATTACTTTCATTACTCATAAGAGCAGTGAGGATAAGAAGTCTTTTCATAAATTATGGGAGCGGTCTAACAAATTAAACCTTATGTTTATGTGAACGACTGTTGCTAACAATATTAAGAGTACTATTCCACAAAAAGAAAGTGTTAGGGAATACTTGAAGTTTATGGAAGAACATTTTTGTTCTGCTGATAAGTGTCTCGCTCGTACACTAATGGATGAACTCACGACCATGAAGTTTGATGGGTCGCACAGTATGCAAAATAATGTCATCGAGATGACTAACATTGCAGCAAGACTTCAGACCTTGGGGATGAAAGTCGATGACACCTTCTTGGTTCAGTTTATTCAGAACTCCTTGCCTCTTGAATATGGACCATTCCAAATTAACCATAACACTATTAAGGATAAGTGGGATGATAGTGAAATGTCCAGTATGCTTACTCAAGAAGAGTCAAGACTTAAGAAACAAGGAGGTCGTTCCATTAGCCTCATGGGTCAAGGAGCTACTAAATGACTTAAAGTGAAGGCCAACAAGTTTAAGAAGAAGACAGCAGCTGCTAAAGCGGTTTTCCATCGGGTATTTCATATCTCCGTGATTAAGAAGTTCTTGGGTGATCATTCACTCATTGTGCCTACACAGGGTATTGGTGTCAAAGTGTAACACCTCGGAAAGTGGAAGCTGAGTTTGAAAGGAAAAAGTGTATTTTTTGCACTGATGTAGAATCTACGGAAGCCACCTACAGACCGCAGAAAGTTCTACAGGCCGTAGGAAGGCAGTCGTAGGTATTATACCCCATTTTAACTCGAGGTCCAAACAGTGTACAACATATTGGTGATTCTTATGTTATTTTAAAGAGTCGCCACCTAATTATGTTAAAGGTGAATTAGGACACCTATTTTGCTAAAGTGATGCTAAGTTAACTTTATATTAAGATTTACTTAACCTTATGCGATTATAGGTAATGGTTCTAATTATCCTAAAGAAAGGTTTAAGGCATCCTTTAAGATCTGTTAAAAATAGTTAACCAGCCAACTTTAGGTTAATTAATTAAAAAGAAAAATGAGTTCTAAAGAATTTGAAAAGTCGTAAGTTGGAAAACATTTTAACATTTAAAAACTATTTTGTATTAGGAAAAATTGATGTGTGCCTTTTTAAAAAAAAATAAAATATATAAATAAGTATTAGAGATCACTTGTTTTAAAACAAAATTATTGTATAAAATTTTTTGCTCAAAAATTTATTAAAATATGACCCATGTACATGAAATTAGTGCATACTTTGAAAAAAATATTTTTATGAGTCGGTTGACCTTAAAATAAAATAGTGATGCCGCTTTACAAAAAATTAAATGATACCATAACTACAATGTCAAACAAGTTAATGAAATGATAACCGTAATAAACAAGTTAATGCTAAAATATAAGTGGACATAGGCAACCCCAAGTGAGTTTCACTCATTTTTCTTTCTATTTGGAATAGTCAAAGATATAGTGAAGACTCATGTGCGAGTATAACGGTGTTGAGTTCGTGAGACTCTATTTTTGCGAGGGTCCTTAATTGAGACTCCATATTTTGCTCCCAAAGTTCATGCAAGTAAAAGAGTAAAGAGAATTAGTAAGACAATTTAACCTTACGCGATATTGAATAAACTAGATATAGAGTCGAGTTAAATAGCATGAAAAATATAATATCCAAAAGACAAGATGTGTGAATGTCGAACGGGATAATTTTTGGATAATCTCAAAATAGATAGATCCTTAACAATTGTCTTCTAAGCACAAATTAGCATATACTTTCAAAGAACAAATTAATTGTCAAGTTCATACAATGAACTTAATCTCGAAAAGAAAAAAACATATAACCCGCCAGTATTATATGACATGGTGAAAAAGTGCAAACCTATACAAAAACCTTAGCTGGAAAAAGAACAAACCCAAATCAAGGCTAAACTTGTGTATATCTAAATGGAGAGAGTTGAGCTGCAAGCAGTAACATAGTAATATACTAGAACTATGATGCTACTAAACTAATAGAACAAGACACATCCTTGGAATTCTATACAGAGATAAATACACCTTAATCATCTCTAGGCATACATTGAATCAAAAATATGTTTTAACATCACTTTTATGAAGCAAGAGAAATGAAATATGATGCATGGGTCATCTTGACAACATATGGCATTTTTTAAAATGGCAAATTATACACATACTTCAGATAACAGAGTATACAAAAACTAAAAATAGTGGAGAAAATGGCCAAATCCCCCCTCAATCTATAACCAAATTCTCAACTACACACTTATATTTTATGGGAGTCCTATTACCCCCTTGAACTACTTTAAAGCGAAATATATACCACCCTAAAACTAGAGAACCACATTCTTTGTATGTGGTGTGCACACGCGCTACAACTATCACATATCATTTATTTATTTTTTTAAAAGTAAATGTTGTTCTTCTTCTTCATTGCCAACAACATCATCTTTACTCTTCTCTTCTCTAGATGTTGAGACATGTTTTTATTTCTTTTCACTGTAAACTCCCCTAAACCTTTATCTCCCTCCACCCCATTTCTCCCTAGACACCCCACCCCCACCCCCACCCTCATCTTTCATAACCCACAAATTAGATCTCAATCCAAGATTCATATCAACACTTATCATCTCATTTTCGGGCAAAAGAAATCAATAATATTTATCAACAACATCACCATCACAACAACAATTTTATCAAGTCATTTAGATCACCCCTTCACCTCTCCCAACAAAATTCTGCAATCTTGGCACCAATTTTAAGTTCGAAGTTCTTGCTAATTGTCTTGGACTTGAGTACGACTATGCCCTTTTGAATCCTTCTTTAAATAGTGAAGGATTTTTGCCTTTTAAACTTGAGGAAATAATTTGGATTATCAGGGTTGAGCATAATCGACTAGTGGTTGCTGCTCAAGTTCCTAAAATCGTTATTGGGTGTAGTTTGAATTCTTCATAAAAAAAACAATAGAGATTAGAGATAATATCTGAAGGTTGGTGAATTTTATTAGAGTAAGGAGATTAAAGACGATTTAATTTTTTCACTATATGAGTAATAATTTTAATGCTTATTTGGTGATTTCGATGGTGATTTACAGTGTTAAGAATTGTGAGTAAATAGTGTGACAAATAATGAGAGAGTATTAAAGATGGGTGAAGACATTGGCTGCTATGGTAGTGGACTAGTGGTGGTTCAACAATGGTGATGAAGAACATGTAAGGTGGGGTGATTTTTTTCAGTGATAGAGAGAGAAAATTAAATAAAAGACAACTAAAAAATTATATGTAAAAAAAAAGTTAAAATATCTTTTTATAAGTTTTTTTCAACTTTCACATGGCTTCAAGAGTGTGAGCACACTCTCTGTGCCATGTCAGCACTTAAGGGTGCATTTATACCACTTTAAAATAGTTCGGGGGTAATAGGACTCTGTAAAAAAGTGTGTAGTTGAAAATTCGGTTATAAGTTGAGGGTGTATTTGACCATTTTCTCAAAATAGTGTGCACAATAACATAAAGTGTGCAAATGGGTCCGTATTAGCATGTTCAACACAATATTTTTAACTAAGAAAAACAACAACCATCTTTTATTAAAAAAATGCTTTTGCCTAAAAAAAATACAAACAAACATAAGCTGTAAATTTCTTATTATATGAGAACCAAATGAATATTCTCTTGGAACCAAAAGAATCTAATTTTATGTGAAAGAAAACGCAACCATCTTTTAAATCACAATATCTAAAACGTGACAAATGGTTTCAGTTCTCAAAGAAGACGCAAATACAATTTTTAACACTACTTTTAGTGTAGCTAGAGAAAACAAAATCATTCTTGCATCTTGACAAATAAACTTCTTACAACATTCATAGCATTTTAATCGTAGTAACAAAATAGAAGAAGAAAGGGGTGAGTATTACCTATTGAAGGGCAGTGAACGGAGTTGCTTCATTCAAAGGTCAACGACGAACTCGAGCAATCTTAAAACCAGAGTTCCGGCCAAGATTGAAAGAGAATACAAAAGATATTTTTTTAGCAAAAGACAGTGTTTTTATAGTATTATGGGGCAGAAAAGCTTGTCCAAAACGAGTGCAATATTCTAGTATTTATAGGAATGAACTAGGGTTCTAGATTCAACATTTAGGCGGGATTTCAAGAATCAAAAGAGTCATTGAATTTGAACGTAGACACAATTTACAGAAGCTACTAGAAGAGAAGAAAGGAGAATTCCATTTATGAGCTCAAAGACTAACTTGTACACTGATAGGAACATGTATTTATAGTTGTTTATGTAGCTAACTATTGGAAGAATTAGTTATAACAACTTTTAAGAGAAAAGACTATACTACCCTTAATCATCCTAACCACCTTTTAACTACTTAACAACCAACTACTCTGATGAAGTCTCATTACTCCCCTTCAAGCTAGGAGGGGAAAAATTGTTCAACACTCCTAGCTTGGATAACAAATATTCATGTTGACTTCTGGACAGCCCCTTTATCAAAATATCTGCTGGTTGTTCTTGTGTTGGTATATAATTCACTTTGATTGAACCTTGTTGTATCCTTTCCCTTATGAAATGACAATCTATTTCTATATGTTTTGTCCTCTCATGATTGACTGGATTTGCAGCTATTTGTATACTGTCACTGTATACTTGTACTGGCAGCTGCACTTCAACTCCTACTTCCTTTAACATCCCAAGTAACCATACTAACTCTGACACAGTAGATGCAAGGCTTTTGTACTCAGCTTCAGCTGAACTTTTGGAGACTGTGGTTTGCTTCTTTGCTTTCCATGACACTAAAGAGTTGCCTATCTTGATCATGTAGCCTGTAACAGACCTCCTAGTAAGTGGACAAGAGGCCCAGTCTGCATCACAACATGCAGTAACCAATTCATTTGAAGAACTAGTCAATAGTAGACCCTGTCCAGGCTGTTTCTTGAGATATCTCACCACTCTTAAAGCTGCATCCATATGTGACTTCTTTGGCTGCTGTAGGAACTGACTTAGAGTCTGAGTGCTAAATGATATATCTGGTCTTGTCATGTTAAGGTACAACAATTTCCCAATTAGCTTTTGATATGATGTTAGATCCACTAGCTGATTTTTAGAATTCTTTTTGTCCCTTATTTGCTCATCATACTATTTTGATGTTAGCTTGACATTAACATCAATGGGAGTTTCTGCAGGCTTTGCTGCTGACATTCCTACTTCAGCTATAATCTCCAAGATATAATTTCTTTGATGCATAAGTATGCCTTGTTCTGTCCTAGTGAACTCAATGCCTAGAAAATACTTTAGTTCACCTAGATCCTTCATTTTGAAACACTTTTGTAAAGCTTGCTTTGTCTCTTCAATCAATTTAAGACTGCTTCCAGTAACCAACATATCATCTACATACACAAGTACAATGACTATACCAGCCTCTGAATCTTGAATAAACAAAGAATAGTCATACTGACTCTGTCTGAATTTGAGAGCAATAAGAGCTTCAATCATCTTGTGATTCCATTGTCTTGGTGCTTGTTTGAGACCATATAGAGACTTAGTCAATCTACAAAACTTCTCCCCTTGACTGACAAAACCTTGAGGGAGCTGCATATAAATTTCATCCTCTAAATCACCTTGAAGAAAAGCATTAAAGACATCCATTTGATGAACATGCCATTTTCTGGATGCAGCAAGATAAACTATAGATCTCACTGTTACCATCTTAACCACATGTGAGAAAGTCTCCTTGTAATCTATGCCTTCTTGTAGACTGTAGCCTTTAGCCACCAACCTTGCCTTGAACCTCTCTATTTCACCAGTAGCCTCATACTTAATCTTATATACCCATCTGCAACCTATAGGCTTCTTTCCTTGGGGAAGATCAGTAACCACCCATGTATTGTTGATCCCAAAAGCTAGTTCAAAGGGAGGAGGATTGCCCAAGCCTTATAAGGAGTCCACCCATCTCATTAACCACTGATATGGGACTTTTGTCATTCTTTAACACCCCACCTCACGCCCAGTGCTTAGCATCTGGTGCGTGGGCAATTTTTTATTTTTGGGGGCCCCAACATTGGGTGAGACGGGCCCTGCTCTGATACCATGAACGTAGACACAATTTACAGAAGCTACTAGAAGAGAAGAAAGTAAAAGTCCATTTATGAGCTCAAAGACTAACTTGTACACTGATAGGAACATGTATTTATAGTTGTTTATGTAACTAACTATTGGAAGAATTAGTTATAACAACTTTTAAGAGAAAAGACTATACTACCCTTAATCATCCTAACCACCTTTTAACTACTTAACAACTAACTACTCTGATGAAGTCTCATTAGAATTCAAAATCTATCTCTATAATTCTTCATCAGAGATTTTCAAAAGTATTTTTGCTTCTTAATGACTGAATTAAAGAAGAGAGATGAGGAACAGTAAGAGGAAAAGAGTCGTTGATTTCCTTCAGAATGAAATATAATGATTGCGCCAAAATAGACGGGCAAGCTCTATCCATAGCTGAGAATCGATGAGCCTTCTTTCTGGAAGAGGTAAGACGCGTGAGAACGAAAAGAAAAGAAAAAATATTTTAGGGAGGAATGGGTTAAGTTTAGTTTGGGGCTGAAGATTTATTTTCATCGGCTCACTTAGTGGGATTTGGGCTGATCGGATGAGTTTTTGGGCTGCACTTATTTGGTCTTCTCCTTTCTTCCTTTAGAATTACATTGGGCATCTATCTTAATAACTAATACAATATATATTATACGATGGTAATTAATGTTTTACAAAATAAAAATATCACTATTACGACTTCATGCTAATATAAAATATAGATACAAAAATATGGATTTATAATTAATTTAATAAGTACAAAACTTGAAATAAAGCGACAACAATTAGTTATTTAAGAAAATGTGTAAATAAGATAATAAAACATGTAATTTTATTAATAGTTATAAAAATACGACGACGAGGATAATAACAATAATTATATAATCATAGTAGTAAAAGAGTAATGAAAATTATATATATTTTGATACATTATTAATATTGAAGCTCGAAAACAATGAATTAGAAGAAATGAGGGTCAAAATTGGGTCCAACCGTAGGATTAACTTGGATTTTGGGAAATTTCAAGTCTCTGATGTTTGGCATATGAATGAACAGAACCAAGTGTCGAGTGGTCTACAGGCTGTAGAAGGGACTCATAGAGATGATCCAGGCTTAGAGAAAATTTGGGCTTGAAATTGAGGACTACGGAAAGGGTCTATGGACCGTAAGTAGAAGAGTCGATGACCCATAGAAATTGGTTAGATCCTTGAGTCACTGTAATAGGTTCTACAGTTGACCAGGACGGTCTGTAGAAAGGTCCAAACCGTAGACCTGTCCGACAATTTTTTAATCAAGGGTGTTTTTTCTTTTTCTACCCAATTAACCCCTAAATTACGTCATTTTGGCCCTATAACTACCCCCATAACATTTTTTACCCTTAAGACTTAGCCTGATTCCTCTCATTCACTCTATTCCCAAAAATTTCCCCAAGTCTTCTTCTCCAATTCTCTCTAAATAGCTCTCAGGGTTGAAGTTACGGATTCAAGCTTCAAGGTCTCATTCTCTTTGCATTCTTAGGATTTTGATTATATGGTATGTGGGAATTTACCAATGGATCCCTTTTATCCATTGGGTCCTAAAAGAATCTCAATCTCCAATTCAATTTCACTCAATTCTCTTGGGTTTCATGTGATCCTCCGTGGGTTCAATTCATTGTGATTCAATTGTACTTATGTTCAATCTTACTATGCGTGATTTGATATAATTATATGATTTTTTATTGATTTCTCATGAACCCATCCCTATGCCTACTTTATGAACAAAGCTTGTGAACTTATGAACAATGATCATGAATTTGATTAAGGATTTATACATGTTTTATGAAAAGAATGATTTCTGACTAAAGGATGCTTATAAGATAGATAAAGTGTCAATGATTTGTGAAAGTTTTTCTCATAATTGAAAGGAAACATGATTTAGATACTTAGAAAGGCAAATGTATATTATGAAGAAGTTAATGAAATCATGATTCAAAAAGGAGTTACTCTAATATGAACTTATGATTGGATTGGTAGTCTTAAGTGTGTCTTTCCAAGTATTTTGATATGATTATGATTATGATTACGTTTTTTTCATTGGGATTTACTTAGTACTGAAGGACTTTGAGATGGAGGCTCTCCCATTAGTAGAGGTCGGGTCTCTAGAAGCAAAATCCTTGTCTCTTAACAACGTGCCCCCATAGGATTGTCTTAAATGACCTAGCTAGTGTATCTACTTTATCAAAGAATGAATGTGACAAAGTTCTATCTTGGCAAATAGATTCCTCTATTTAGTGTGAGTATCATACTAGATTTCATGTTATAGCTCATATGGTCTTATTGCCAATTAATGATAGATACCCTACAAATGAACTATGTTTTCTTCAAAGGTTTTATGAAAGCTTCTCAAATGGTTTTAAGTATGCACTGACCTCGTATATAATTTATGATTTCTTCTTAATGCCTTTTATCACATTTTACTTGTTCTTGTATATCAAGTTTAAGTTCATCATGCTATCATGTTTTACATTTTATGCAATTTCCCATACTTAGTACATTCACCGTACAAATGCATATTTATGCCTATATTGTCTAATAATATATGGTCCAACGTTCCTCCTCATGGGCGTGCTTAGATTGAGATTGTTTAGCTTGATTACTTGGATTGGTGACTCCTCATGGTTTGAGGGAAAATTCATAGATACTTTTATTGCATTTGTGGCCTTTCAGTTTCAGATTTCTACGTGGTGTATGCATTACGTCCCAACCACTCTTATGATATTAGAAAAGCTTATGTCAGACTTAGTAGTTTTCCACGTATTCTCATATGTACTCAGTTGATATCTTTTATGCCATTCTATGATTTGAGAGTTATATTGATTATATCTCTTAAATTATATTTCATTACATCATGCTTATATCATGTGGTTTGTTTAGGGTCTCTGGGGATCCTATTCGCCATGTCACGTCTAGGGTGTATTTTGAGTCGTGAAAAACTAAGTATTCAGCATCAGGTTTTAGGAAAGGTTCTAGGTTGTCTGACAAGCTGGTACGAGTAGAGTCTTGTTCATGAGTGTGAAGTGTGTCATATTTATGAATAGGAGGCTACAAGGCATTTAGGAAACTTCACTTCTTTCACTACTCTAAAGTCATGCCATAGAGTTCATTTCAATAAAGGTCTTTCTCCTAACTCTTGTCTGATGCTTTTCAGGATATGTCTCATCAAAGATCTAATGCAAAAACAAATGTGGCTAATGATGTTGAGATCAAGTTTCCTCAAGTGTCGGTTGATCCTTTGGCCAGGCAAGTAGCTCATGTTGAATTCTGAGCCGCTTTCCAAGTGTTGGCTCCAGTTATGATGGCCCAAGATAATAGAGAGGTTGTTTCTCCCATGAAGCCAATTGTGAGTATGGTTGCAACAAGAGTGAGGGACTTCACTTGGATGAATCCTCTTGAGTTCCAAGGGTTGAAAATCGATGAGGATCCTCAAAAAAGTATATGAGATTAATAAGCTAGTGGAAATTATGGGAGTGTTAATGATGGAAAGGTAGAATTGGCTACTTATCAACACAAGGGTGTTACTCGAGTTTGGTTCAACCAATGGAAGGATGAGAGGGCTATTGATGTGGGTACTTTTGATGGGGAGAAATTCAAATGGTTCAACCAACATCAATAAGGATGGTGGAAAGAAGCACCGAAAGGGAAGCGAGTGACGATGAACGTGGGGAGGAGCCCATTCATGGCATGCCTGGAGTAGAGTGGATCGCAAGGGTTGACACAAAGAGGTAGGCTGTGGAGATCTTAGGCAAGCGTTTTGTTTGAACGAGGTCAATAGCAAATTCAATACTCTTAAGGACTTCACCTATGAGGAAAATGACAACATTTACAAGGAGTTGGAGGGGCACCAATACGCAAAATATGAGATAAAGGAAACCATCTCTTCCTTGGAGTGTCGTCTCATGTATGCATTAAGCATAATTGAAACCATGAGAGCCGAGATGAAACCACTTAAAGAAGGCATTGGAGTTGGAGGATATTCATCAATTGATAGAGATAGGGAGGCCAAGGTTGAGGCTCTCAAATAACCGATGATCAAAGGAGTTAGTGATGAGCAAGAGGTGGAGAACTTCCTTTGGCACTTAGAGAATTACTTCAAGTGCAACAAGGTGAAGAGCGACGAGAACAAGATCAACACTCTTCGTGTTGTACCTCTCAGAGATATCCGACATAAAACCACATGAGCTAAATGTGGAGTCAGATGTATATGCCCAATCGAGAGGACCCAATATACCTTGCTAGGGGTATAGAGGCATGACTGGCGTGATCACTAAATATGATGCCCACATAGGGGACTTACAAACCTATAGGGGCACGTAGTTCTGGGACTATGAGGGTAACATATCCTAGTCCAACTCGGTGTTAAGAACTGAATATATGTACATTACAACATAACTGAAATATAATGGATAACTCACTGTTCTGATATACTAACTGAAAATGCAACATTAATGTACTGATAATGAAACATTTGGAACTGATGCATGTATATTTGTACAAACTGGCCTAGCAAGTGTAATTCTTGAACTAAACGAATCAACATATCTAGGGTTCTGAATTTCATGGAAGAAACTAAGCAACAATGTTACGAAAGCATGATAATCTAATTTGGAGTATTCTAACAGCTAAATTACAACAATTATCTGAAGTTCTAGAAACCTACCCTAGGTGTAAGCAATATTTAGGGAATCAAGTTTCTGACTGAAATCTAGGGACCTAATGGGTGAAAGGAAACCACTAGTGAAATCCCACATATCTAGTGACAAATTTCACGGAGAAATCTTTCGATTTAGGGGCAGAAACTTATGAAAACCTGTTGTGTTCTTACAGAGGGGTTTGGTCGACTCTTTCTCCTCCTTCGCTCTTAGTTTGGTTAATTTTGGTGAATAAATCACTTAGCGTAGATTCTAATTAAGTTTCTAGGATTAAACTGACCAAAACTACGTAGTTTAGGGGTTAAACGACGTAGTTTAGGGGTTAAACGACGTAGTTTAGGTGTCCAACGCATAGGAAAAAGACCAAACGACCCCTGACTTAAAAGATGTCGCGGATGGACCAATGGTCCATCCTGGTCAACTGTCATTCGGCGTCTGTGATTTGAATTTGAGGGTCTGACCCACGGACCGTGGTCTGACCTACGGTCCGTAGGTCCTGCCATAGGTCAACCCTTTGCTGAATTTTTTTTGTGTTTCTGGGAAGGGGTTGCAGGTGGCCAACCACGGACCCCACCTACGGTCCGTGGGTCACCTTATGGTCCATAGGTGGCAACCGTCGGTGGCACATCCAACTTTTGAAAATCTGTTATTTGGTATGTTTCCTGATATGGGGTGTTACAACAATATTTCTACCGGAGCCTCGACTTAGTCAACAAGGGTGTGGCAGACCAACTCATTTGAGGAGGAATCATGGAACAACCATTTGGACATAACATCTACTCTTTTTGATAAGATGACAAAAATTAATCGAGCTTGGTATACCAGGGAAGATCAGATGTCTCCATTGAACTTCGGGATGACAAAGGAACAATTGGAAAAGAACCAAGAGATAGATGAAACCATGGCCAAGATGATGACCCAAATGGACCTATTGACGAAACATGTCATTGGAAGTGGTTCCAAGGCTATGAATACAATCGGAGTTAGTGGAGTGAATCCTTATGAAGCACGCTTCGAGGCCATGTACCATGAAAAAGTACATTTCTTGGCAAATCAGGCAGGTGGTTCCCGTCTGAACTATCCAAGGCCAAGCGGAAATCAAGTTTGGAATAGGGATCGCGATGACAGTTGGAGATATTGAGATAGGGAATGGCGTGACCGTGGTACGAATTGGAGAGAGAGAGATGGCAACAAAGAACGATATATACCTCCTCATGAGTGTCAAAAGCCAAAAGAGCCAAGGGCTAATCCTGAAAATTTCCGTACCTAAGATATGCTTCCTCGAATTCTCAACAAAGCGGAAGGATCGGACAAGGCGCTTAAAGAAAATGAAAGATGATGTCTCTTCTCTGAACCAAACAGTTACCTCATATTCGGTATCTATTAAGCATCTGGAAACATAGATGGATCAAATCTCGACTCATTTAAAACTAAGACGAAAATGGGGTTTACAGAGTGATAACATGGTTAACCCAAAGAATAAATCTTGAAAGAATGTCTTCGTCGTGCCACGATGTTAAATAAGGTACTTATTGGGAGGCAACTCAAGTTTTAGTTCTTAATTTTGTTGTTTGAATAACGGTTGTTAGATGTGCAAGTTGAAAATTCAAAATTTGGGGAAAAGGGGCAATTGGGCGAGCCCAAGTACCATTCGGCGATCCCGAGATAGTTAGCCTTATTGACCAACAAAGGGTTGGAGTTTTGGTAACTTCGACAGGCAAAAGTACCATTCGATGCATCGCCAAATGGGTCAGCGACATAAGTGACCATCACCGACTAGGGTGCGAAATGAATGGTCAAAAAGAATCTTAACCGTTTTCAATTCAAATTCCCTTTATTTTGCAATTTTCAACTCCTACACTTAAAATTTAAATCACATTTTGCTTGGTATTTTCGCAGGGTGTCATTTGCTTGGTTGAAATTCGTATTTTTCCTTCGTGTTTGCTCGCCTGATTGATGTGTCTGTCTATTTCTGAGGTTGGTGTCCCGAACTTGACTTAATATCTGGCCATCTGCTATGCATGCTCATATTATTTTTGGAATATTTGTTGCAATATCTTGAGTATTTTGTTGATTTTGAAGTGTTCGCTATTGTACAATCGTGTTGAACTTTGTATTAAGCCCTAATTGTTGAATTCCGCATTTAAATTGCTTGAAATCATGAGTGTGTGTTTCTATAATGTTGGGTCTGGTGTGGGTGAAGTCTGAGTTGCCTAAATTGTATCGATCGACTGAATTTGCCCACTGATAGAGCAGGTGACGTCATTTTTAAGGGCAAAAGACGTTGATTGGGCGATTTTAGATCAAATAGGGAATGTCTGAGTACCTCGAGGTTGGTAGTGATATGGAATAGGATTTAATTGCATAGATTAGAGCTTTAATTTCATTGTAGTGGGCTAAATATTGAAAATTGAAAGTTGGGTTAGAAATTTGGCACGAGGGGAAGTTTGACGAGATTAGTGGAGCTCGCCGAATGACTCGGCGGTTCGCCAAATGTCTCTGAACTAGCCCTTTTTACCCTGAAATTTTAGTGGAAGCCTTTGTAATATTCGGCGATACGCTTGTGCTCGTCGAGTTCACTCGGCGACTCGTCGAATGACTTATGATCGCCCTTTTTCAGCCTAATTTTTGGTAAACCATTTTTTGATATTCAGCGAGCTACCCTTGGCTAGCCGAATGAATTCGGCGTCACGTCGATTGACCCTTTACCTCGCCGACTTGTGCTATTTTTGTTCTGTTACTTTCAACGATCTCGATAAAGCTCGTCGAACTAGTCGGTGAGTTTTTTTGCAAATTTTCAACCTTGATGTTTCATTGACCTAGTTCTGATGTATTGGTTCGATAAGTGTTTTATTGTAGATATGGCCTGACCTAAAGTTCCCGTAGGAAACCAACCACCCCGGAAGAGAGCATGGGTAGTAGTTATTTCTGAGGGGGCTACCCCACCATGAGCAACACAGTCAAAAATTCCTCTGATAGCAGAAAAAGGCAAAGATAAAGGGAAAGGTCCTGTGGAGCCGATTCCAGCTGAGTACAACTCCGACAACATGTGTATCAACGACACCCACCTCACCACTTCAGAATTTGATCGTGAGGATAATTTGGGGTCTAGACTGCCAGTCTCTATGTTCGAGCCAGATGATGACCATATTTTTCAGATGATATGAGCTGAGTTGCATTTCAAAGCGCTGCATGATTTGGCCAGACTATTAGTCACTCCTCCACCTCCAGCACAGACTGCTGAGCAGGCAACACCACTGCCCTCGGTATAGACACCTCCACCACGATCAATGAACAAACTTAAGGCTTTCGAGTTGAGGATAATTCTAGAAGAAAAAAGGTTGTCTAATGATAGAGTGGAAGACATGTATCCATATATGTGGGACAACATTCAGTTCCACAAGTTTGAGAGATTCACACAGCCCCGAGGCTCATACATACCTTCCTGGGTCTGAGAATTCTACGTGGAGTACGTGAAGCTTGTCACAAAGGGAAAGAAGCAGCCAAATCATTTGCACCAATCGATCATTTGGTGGTGTTAGGTAAAAAGTTTAAATGTCGCAGTATAAATATCAATGAGGTGTTGGGGTGTACCATGAATAAGATCCATATCTTGGCAGACCAGATACAAAAAAAGACCCAAAATGACCTAAATGGGTGGTTGGCTCCGTTGATTTCTGATATTACACCACCATGGATCAAGTTAGGGGTCCAAATTGAGAAGAAGGACTTAGATGTATCTCCTCGATACTAGTTCAGATTCATTAGTAGTACACTAATGCCTTTCGAGAATGAGTCCATACTCCGGCATCTGAAGGTAGCTTTGTTGGGTTCTATTATTGATCGGGATTGATTGAATCTCGGGTTGATCATTGAGCAAGAGATTGCCATGAGGGCCAAGCAGAGCCAGACATCGCTCCATTTTCTAGTGCTGATCACGGAGTTGTGCCGGCCTGCTCGAGTGTCCTTTGTGCCGAAGACGGATGTGGAAGTGACTCCCACTTCCTCTACTGACATCCGGAGGATTGGGCCGAATACTAGGGGGAGTGACAGAGGAGACCTCTACTGACATCCGGAGGATTGAGGCCGAGTATACTAGAGGCGAGGCTGAGCAGAGGAGAGGAACACCAGTGGAGACATCCTCGGCTGTTGATTTTGATATATTGAAGGCAGATACATCACCTCCCACTCAGGTTGGTGAGCCTTTAGGTATTCCTAGTACTACTACGACTAAACCTTCTTTGCCTACTTCTACTACTACTACTGCGGCTGCTGCTGCTGCCCGCCCCCCGTTGACATTGGTAATGCTCTACAAGATGAGCCATCTGGCTCAATCTACTTATGTACGTGCTTCCCGGGTGAAGGTAGTTATCTCCGAATTGATTGAAAAGGGCCATTGTTGCTGCCCTAGCCCTTATCTTAGCTGAGTTGCGGCAGCACCGGGAGTTGATCAGCATATGGCCTACACTTGGATGCCCTCACGGTGCGAGTTGGGGCATGTGAGTAGAGAGGTCACCACTCCGCTGAGGTTACGACCTTGAAAATTGATGTTGATGTATTGAGACGTGACATGGATGAGCTCAAATCCAATGATTTATTTATGTTATTCGGCACTGTGGAACTTCCCAAGGTTCCGAGTACAGAGATGCCAACTATTTTTTAGATCCCTCCGGCTACTACGACCGGAGATGCTGCTATAGCTGATGATGATACTGAGTCAGATGGTCCTGAGACTAATGAAGAGGGGCTTGGGACCCGTGATGCGGCTGTGTATGATTATTTGGAGGATCTAGAGGGTGCGATGGTGAAGACGGCCATGTAGGCTTCTCTTCGAGATACCTCGATGATTGGCTCCAGTGGAGTAAATGATGTTTATAGAGATGAACCGAGGACTGATGCCCCGATTGAGAGAGCCCCAGATGTGCAGAGTTCACCAAAGGCTTAGCCTGATAGGGGGATCTTGACTATCTTCCTATTTTACTTTTGAGGCAGTTATTTTAATTGCATTGAGGACAACGTTAGGTTTTGTTTGGCCGAGTTAGGTATCTTCATACCTACTCCCTTGGGTTGTATTTATCCGTGTTTTGGATGCCTATCTTTGTGACTATCTATTTTCAATGTGAATGTTGGTTTTTAATCCGAATTAAAAAATCGCCTCTTGAATTTTGTGTTTGAGAATGTGATTGTTCTCTTGCATATTTGAGTATCGATTGCAATCAATACCGATGACTTGAATAGTACTCTTGATTGAACGATAGTTTTGTGAAATTAAAATGAGGCAAAATTTGAGTTGCATAAGTCATGTGTGAACTCTTATCATCTCATTGTGACTAGTCAATTGTCGAAATGAGTCTTGTGATGATCGTTGCACGCGAGCTAAATTTGTAGAATCTTTAGTGATGATTGTGTTGAATGCCGTGTGTGGTGAGATTATCTTGAAATATGTACTTGGTGATACCTAGAACTTTCCCCGTTTGTCCAATTGACTAATGTAGGCGAATGATAGAGATGATCTTTGGCACAAGTTTTGGAGAGTGAACAAAAATGCTATTATACCTCTTTGTGACCACCTTGTGAGAGTGTGAACCTAGCTTGGCACCATTTGAGCCTTTACCTTTTCTGTGGATGAAACATGAAAACATTGACCTCTTTCCTCCTCACCTAAAACATTCATGAAGCATTGGTCCGTTTGAATAGACAACTTAGGCCAAATGCCTAATTTGGGGGTGTGGTGAAAAATGAGAAAAGTCAAGAAGTTTGTGAAAAATTTACCTTTGAGGATTGTGTGGAAAAATATGGAACCCCTCCATACAAGAAAAGGAGTAGAAAAGCAAAAGAAGAAAAATATTGAAAAAGAATGTTGCAATGAAACTTGTGCATGGATAAAAGAAAAGGGGTGTCCAAAGATTCATGCTTAAAAGAATTTGGAGGTGGATTGTGAAAATAAAAAGAGTGAAAGAAAAGGAGAAAAATTGAAATGCAAGCCATGCTTCATGAAGGTAGCAGTCACTAAGCCAAAATAATCATACCTTTACCCTTAACCCCGTTACAAGCCTTGAAAGACCTTAGTGATCTTGATTGAGCTGAATGTCCTGTTGATTGGAAAATATGAGCAAGCCTATGGGTAGAATCATGCATGTGTTTATCTTTGAGAGCGTGATAGTTGATTTTGATTCCTTAATTCTTAAATTTTTATGAGCTTTGTGTGGACATGAAATCATTCTTGATGTGAGGGAATTCAAATACTTTTTTTGGGCCTGAATTCGCATTTGAAGCAAGCATGGTGAGCTTGATCTCTATTTGATGATGACGAGTCACAGTTTGAAACTTGTAGTGCACAATTAAACATTGCATGGGTACATTGAACCTTATGTGCCTTCTTGTGGAGTTTCAAGTAGCACTATTTGTATACATCTCTGTTGAACTGATTGATCTTGTGTTTTTCTTGAGGACAAGCAACAGTTTAAGTTGGGATTGTTGATGAGTCGGGGATTTTGACTCATTTAGGGCTTAATATTTAGGGAATTAGTGTCCTCAATGCCTATTTTATGCTCTAAACTGATGATAAAATGTTAATTTTCAGCAATGAAGTAAAAAGAGCAAGGAAAGGGCATTACGAGGCAAAAAGGAGAGAAAAAGGCTGAAAATAGTTGAAGAAAAGCAAAGCTGGTACTTGGCAAAGCCACTTGGTGACTCACCGAGTGGACCTTCAGCCCGCCTAAAGTTCCAGAAGGCCAGCCCATGGAAAAGACCAACTTGGCGAGCAAATGGATGGTTCCACAATGCCGATAAGGTTGGCGAGACCGACCTTGATCGCCTAAAGTTACAACAAAGAAAAGGTAAAAAGCCAAGCCAAGAAGGTGATGGAAGGGTCACTCGGCGCATTGCCGATCAAGTCGGTGAACCCCGACTTACTTTACCGAGTGACTCCGTAGCTGAAATTCTAGGAATGTACAAATGCAATTTTGAATAGAAGAAAAGCAAATCCTACATTGTCCAGTTCTGGGTTTTTGATCCTAAACAATCTAAACATTGTTTTTATAGTTTTTGAGAAGAGATTTAGGGTTTGTTTGATTTTTAGCTTCAATTTTAAAATTTGGATACGTGTGGATTGTTGCCCAATCTGATGGAAAATATAGTTGGTAACGATTTCTTGTTCTTTATTATGTTTGGCTAAAACCCCCATTCTTGGGGGTGTGATTATGTAGTTGAATGTTTCAATTAGCTTATGGGTGTTAGTATTTACTGATTTTATGGTTGTTTTGAAGTGGGTTAAATTAATAGTTTGAGTTTTAAATGATGAATTGTAGTTGCATATACAATTCTAGTTTAGCATTCTAAGCTTGCTTCAGAAAGATGTTTTAGAGTTAAAACTTTTAATCGATGATTGTAGTGATTGTGTTGTTCCGGATTTAGCTTGAGAAAGTGGGTCTAAATGCAATCCTACTAATCTAGCTTGAAAAAGTAGATTGATTGAGGTATTGGGCTGTTTTTATGTGTTGTGCTTGTCGAGGTTCAAAAGAACTCACTTGATTTGTGATAGTTAATTGAGAAATAGCTATTGCACCTAAGGCCTAGCCTACCCACTGATGTTCAACGACTTTTAGTAAATAATAATCACCCATTTAGCGAAATTGGCATTCAATTTATCACACTCCCAAGAAACCCTCTCTACTTGTTTACTTACGATTATTTGTAGTTGTTAATTGTTCACCCAAATCCCCTCATTTGACATTAATTGTCAAACCCTTGTCATTTACTTTATTCGTTGTGCAAAAGTCTACATCTACAAACGATTAGAACACCATTTTACTTCGTAAATGAATTCTTTACTATATCACTCCTTGTGGGATCGACCCCAATTCTTACTTGGGTTTATACTTGTTAGCCACCGCCTACACTTAGAATAAGATGAAGTGTAGTTGAGCGTTATCACAGACACAATTCCCATTTTTAGTCATCACCATCACCAATTGCCACAAAAATAATTAAAATATATTATTGATATAACATATGATCAATTTAGCAATTTGTTTGATTTTTATATTTGTTATTTTTAGACAATGACAAATTTTATACATCCAAATGTTGAGAAAACAAACTGTCTTGATTGTTTAACATGATGTGCGTTCAGATTCAAACGTCATAATGAAAATAAATGTGACCTTACTAATATAGGGCCTTCTTTTTAGTTAATTAAAAATTACTAAATATTTCCTTTTAATGATATTTAATTTTTTTTCCAAAACAAATAAATATAAGCTAAAAATGGATCGAAAATAGGGTTTCAAATCCCGTTATATTTTCTGACCATGGAGCCTTCCTTCTTAAAGTGTAGAATCATCTTCTACGCCGGTGAATTCATTTTCGATCATCTCTACGGCGAATTCCTTTCTGATCTATCTATGGCAACGTCTTAATGAAAACAAATGAGACCTTACTTATATAGGGCCTTCTTTTTAGTTGATTACAAATTACTAAATATTTCCTTTTTATGATATTTTACTTTTTTCCAAAAGAAATAAATATAACCTAAAAATGGACCCAAAATAGGGTATAGAATCCCCTTATAATTTCTGACCATGGAGCCTTCCTTTTTAAAGTGTAGAATCATCTCCTCCTCCGGAGAATTCCTCTTCGATCATTTCTATGGTGAATTACTTTGTGATCTGTCTATGGCGAATGTCTTTCCAATCATCTCTATGGCAAATTCATTTCCGATCTATCTATGGTGAATGCCTTTCCGATCATCTCCCTGGCGAAATTGAATCACAGGTTCTCTTTTAATCACCATGAAAACCCTCTTAGATGAATTCTGAAAATCAGTATGCATGATTGCTATGTATCTGCTAAAGTTGCATAAAGAAATATAGGATTCCCCTCCCCACTTACTTCCCATGATAAAAAAGTTCCAATTTTGTGATGATTCATTGTCCCCTTTGAGCAATTTCCTTCAAAATAAAAAGTTAAGTTGACAAAGAAAAATGAAACATTACTCAAAATAGATGAAATATTTACGTGAAATTGGGGTTTTCAATAACGATGAAATTCATTTTTGAATTATCATTGATTAGGGTTAATCCTATATTGCATGCAGATCCTTAATTTGTCTTGATATATGCTAGAAGTAAGTGTGTATTTCATTCAAATTGTTCAAAACATAGTGAAATTAGCAGGAAAAAAACTTGGATTACATAGTACTCTTCAGTTACACAAACATTTGCATCATTAAGGGTAAATGTGGTCTATTGGTTTGGGCTGGGACTTCCATGTTGGAGGTCTCATGTTCGAAGGCAAGGGGTTTGCCTTCTGGGTCAAGCTCGTCGCACCGGGCTTATCTAGTGCGGGATGCCTTTCCTATGTGGTGTGCGAGCTATTGCATAGGAGAGAAGGTTTTACCCTATGCGCACCCAAAGGATAGCGGTTGCGGGTTTCCCTTGTCATAAAAAAAAGAGAAATTAAATTTTTTTTAAATACAGATACGTGTATTCTTGCGACAAACTAAAAAAGGGATGAAAATATTAGTTCTCTTATCTCAAATGAATTTAGATGGAAAAACATAGTCAATGAGAGTTCATATAGTCGACTTTAACATTTTTGAAACCGAGGTGTATTTATTGTTGTGTTGCACATAATATTCTTAATTGGTTTATTTGTATTTTGGATGAAGTAATTGAACACTCCATCCTTAATGAGTAAAATGGGTTAAACCTTGGTGTTATGCACTTGGTTGAATATGATATTCCACAACTACTTAATCACTGGCTATTGAAAATTGATGTTTTATGTTGTAAAAAATTGTATGACTTACTAAGCTTATCTTGTGATTTGTGACCTTAGTAAAATTAACTAGTTTCTAAGTTGAGAGTTTTCCATCCTTAGGATTGATATATGTTTGTGTTTTCTTTATGTGTATGCACATTTGCAGGCATGAAGAGGGCATAATCATAAATATATAGTTAACCTAAAACTTAAAAATTCAACCTACAAAATTTCCTAGATTAATCAATATAAAATGGTTAAATTTTCAGTGTAATAGGCTAATAGCTACTAAAATCAATCGCTGCTGAAAAATATCATATAACCCCTTGAATATGAAAAGATAACTTCTAAATGGAAGTACAATGAGTTGTGTTTCAAAGAATCTGCTCGCTTTCTGCTTTATGGTAATCTGCATCAGAGGAATATGACTCATCAAACTAGACATTCACTTGTTCATTAAATGACATAGCCCTCTTCGTGGCCATAAAGAGGAGACATATAGAGAAAACTAAAACATTTAACAATTTTGAAAATGGAAACTCTCAGCTATGTTGCATGAAACTAGTTTAATGTACTCGGACACAAGATAAGCTAAGTTTATAATAGCCCACCAAATGCAAGTGGGAATCGAACTAAAAATTCAGAACTGTTTGCATTTGATTTCAGGGGAAACTATTGAAAAATGCAATAAATAATAGTTATGGACCCATAACTTTAGAAATACACTGGTTCAATGCTAAGAGCTTCAAACTTGAACCCATAGATCTTAAATCTTGAACCCATCTTTTCTCGTGTTGGCATGGAAGTCAACTGATAAACTATGACTAGAACGCCCACTAGATTGAAATTTTAAATTTCGGTTCCCAGCCAAATGGATTAGTTGAAGCATCTCATTAGGGCTGAGTCACATTTTTTCCACAATACTCCACCAAAACAAGGAACTGAAGGAAAAAAAAGGAAGAAACCAAAACTCCCTAGCTAAATATATTCATATCTTTTTTTAACAAGTAGATAGACATATCGATTGAATTCATCAAGATAAAAACAAGGTGACATTTTCACTTATTTAAGTATAATTTTTAAAGCTTCTTGAGCCTTAGCATATTTGTTGAGTTATCCAATTATTGGAAAGGAAAAACCCATAAAATATGAAAAACATCTTGACTTATTTCGTAGTAATTTCTATTTCTATTTTTTACGGAATTTTGTTACCATAGTTTTTTTTCATGATTCAATTTTCCAAATTTACCAAAAGCTAGTTTAGAAGAGCAGTAAAGTTTTCCATATCATGCATCCCCCCAAAACAATGTTAATGCTCAATACCTAAATCCTGATATGCCATTAAAAGCAAAAAGAGAAGAAAAAACAACCAGACTTTTCAAAGAAGTTTAGGTCTTCGTGTTATTTCTTTCTATGCTTACACCCAAAAAGAGGGATGCTTATATAGCTTTGATGTATATAGGTTAGATAAGTCAGGTGGCAGAGAAAATGTGACAGAAGCGACAGATACATATCACATTTTCTAACCTCCTATTTTGGATGATTCAGTGGAAAATAATCAGAAGGGAAGTCCTTTGTAATGAAAAATCATTCAGAATAAAAAGGTAATTCTAAATAAAAAGAACATTTATGCATGATTTTTCTTGTTGTTTGGCAATGCAAGTTTTACTCTATGTAAATGACTTACTTTTCAATTATTTTCCACTGAATCATCTAAAAGAGGTGATCTAGAAAATATAATCTAGTTTTGTCGCTTCTGTCACATTATTCTCCACCACGTAGTACTGTCCCCTATATATCTCCAACAAATATGAGAAGCCCTCTCTTCGGGTGTAAGGAAAGATAGAAATCAAAAGGAGACATAAACTTCTTTAAATGGTCCAACTATTTTTTCTTCTCATTTTGCTTTTAATGGAAAATCAAGATTTAGCTATTGATTTTTTCTACTATCCTTTTAGTTTCCTACTTGCTTCCACTTCTTTTTTCATAATTTGGATCTATGTGGACTTCAAAATTGTAGAGTATTAACATTATTTCGGGGGTGCATGACATGGAAAACTTTACATCTCTTCTAAACTAGCTTTTGACATGTTTGGAAAATTGGAACATGAAAAGGAAACTTTGAGAACCAAATTCCTTAGTAAACGGAATCAGAAAATACTATGAAGTCACTCAAGGTGTTTTTCCCCTTTTCTGATTTTTCTTTTCTAAAAGGATCAGTGAACACAAATACTAGGGCTTAAGAAACTTTAATAATTATACATAAATAAGTGGTTGTCACCTTCGTTTTATATTGATGAAATCAATAGATCTATCTATTTACTTAGAAAAATAGGGAAAATTAGAGCAAAACAAAAATTCATATAACTTACTCCACTGATATGGAATTGAGGTATAGTTAATTGATTGAGTAAATAGTATTGAAAAGAGATCTATGGATGTGCTTTTCTAGGAACAACTGACTTCTTTTATGATTATGCTACAACACTCTGTCACTTCCTAATAACCATAGGATCCCAGTCCTTTCAACGGTTTCTTAGGGACTGATCCACTCGATTGACTAACACAGGAAACCTTCCACTATGGGAAAAGCAAAGGGAAAAACAAAAGTCTATTTAAATGCTAATTCTTTTTTGACTTTATGTCTTCATGTGCTCTATATTTTTTATGGGTCTCTCCTCCTATGTTCTCATTTTTTTATCAATAAAATTCTTCCTTAAAATGAGTTAACTTACTCGTGTACAGTGACAAAGATAGCATAGCGGCACTGGGTTCATTTGAACCTAGTACTTTCTGCGCAAAAAATAAATTTGTGTAAAATGTACTAATAATGCAATAAATAATAGGTATGAACGTATAACTTTAGAAATACAATGGGTTCAATGCTAAGAGCTTTAGAGTTTAACCCATATAACTTAAATCCTGAATTCGTCTTTGCTTGTGTTGGCATGGAAGTCTACTGATAAACTATGGCTAGAACGACCACAAGATTGAAATTTCAAATTTCAGTTCCCAGCCAAATGGATCAGCTAAAGAATTTCATCATGTCTATATCACATTTAATAAAACATTCTCCACCAAAATAAGGAATTGAAGGAAAAAAGAAGAAGAAAAGAATAGCCCCTAGCAGTAGATATTCATATTTTTTTTAACAAGCAGATTGACATATCTATTGAGTTCATCAAGATAAAAAGAAGGTGACATTCACATATTTAAGTATAATTGTTAAAGCTTCGAGCTTTGGAATTTCAGTTGACTGATCCATTTATTGGACGAGAAAAACTTTAAAGGGGGAAAACATCTTGAGTGATTTCATAGTATTTTATGTTTCTATTTTATAAGGAATTTTTTGCCCAAAATTTCTTTTTATGATTCAATCTTCCAAATTTGCCTAGTGCTAGTTTAGAAGAGTAGTAAATTTTTGCATGTCATGCACCCCAAAACAATGCTAATGATCTACAATTTTAAAGCCCACATAGATCCATATAAAGGAAACAGAAAAGTGGAAACAAATAGGAAACTAAACGAATGGTAGAAAGAATCAATACTTAAATCTTGATTTGATTTTAAAAGCAAATTGAGAGTTAGACCATACAAAGAAGTTTAGGTCCTTCTGATTCCTTTTTTCCCTACACCCGAAGAAAGGGCTTCTCATATAGGTTGGATATATAATGGGAAGATAGGCTAGGTGGTAGAGAATATTGTGATAGAATCGATAAAACTACATCACATTTTCTAAACTCTTCTTTTGGATGATTCGGTGAAAACTAATCAAAAGTTATGTCATTTATGTAGAGTAAAATCTGCATTTTTATACCACGAGAAAAAACATTCAGGATAAAAAGAAATTTTCTAAATAAAAAGAACATTTTTGAATGCTCTTTCTCATGGTATGACAATTTAGTTTTTACTCTACATAATTGACTTACTTTCTTATTATTATCCACTGAATCATCCAACAGTGGAGATATAGAAAATGTGATCTAGTTTTATCGCTTCTGTCACATTATTCTCCACCACCTGGTAATGTCCCATATATATACATACATATATGAGAATATGTTTCTTTGGGTGTAAGCAGAGAAAGAAATCAAAAGGAGACCTAAACTTCTACAAATGGTCTAATTGTTTTTTCTTCTCATTTTGCTTTTAATGAAAGATCAAGATTTACGTACTGATTATTTCTACTATTCTTTTAGTTTCCTTCTTGCTTTTACAGTTTTGTTTCCTTGATTTTGGTCTTGTGGGCTTTAAAATTGCAGAGCATTAACATTGTTTTGGAGGTGCATGAAATGCAAAACATTAATTCTCTTCTAAACTAGCTTTTGAAAATTTTGGAAAATTGAAACATGGAAAAAGAAACTTTGGGTGCAAAATTCCTTAAAAAACAGAATAAAAAAATTCTATGAAGTCACTCAAGATGTTTTTCCGCTTTTCTAATTTTTCTTATCCAATATATGGATCAATAAATAGAAATGTTAGGGCTCAAAAAACTTTTAAAATCATACTTAAATAAGTGAGTTTGCCTTTTTTTTTTTTTTTTTTAATCTTAATGAAAATCAATAGATTTGTCTCCCTACTTGTTAAAAAAAATATGAATATCTACAACTAGGGAGTATTGTTTTCTTCTTTTTTCCTATAGTTCCTTGTTTTGGTCAAGAAATAATGATAAAATGTGATATAGACTTGATGAAATATTTCAGCTAATCTATTTGGTTGAGAAGCGGAATTTGAAATTTCAATCCAGCAGTCATTTTAGCCATAACTTATCGGCTGACTTCCATGCCAACACGAGCAGAGGCGGATTTAGGATGTAAGTTCAATGGGTTCAACATTGTTGTTACGTTTCTCATTATCTGTTTGGAGAGGGTTAGAGACATCAGTAGATAGCTAGGAGATTACGTTTTTTCTTTTAGTCATTATCATAATAACTAGTTATAGTTGTTCCTATTTTCTAGGCATTTTTGCAGTCTTTTAGTAGTCCATGTTCTTTAGTTGTACTGATCCTCTATTTATTTATTTATTTAGCTTGAAGTTCAATATATTGAGCTCTTCTGATTCAATCCAACTCGATATTTCAGTTTTAATAACATTGGTATCTAAGCCCTACTTCTTAAGGGACATGTGAGAGACTTATGAAGTTCTTTTCTGAGTGTTTTATCCAAATTTGTTTCTACAAAACACCATTAAAAAAATGGAGAATGCTAGCTTTTTTTTCTTCTATGGTTCCACCAGTTTTCGACGGAGAAACTATCAAGCATGGGCAGTGAAAATTGAATCTTATTTGGAGGCCTAGAATTTGTGGGAGGTAGTCTAGGAAGACTATGAGGTGCTTCCTCTGCCGGGGAATACAACTATGGCTCAGATTAGAACACACAAGGAAAAGATGACAGGAAAATCTAAAGCTAATATCATGTCTCTTTACTACAGTTTTTGTCACCATTTTCAGTATAATAATGACATGTAATTCATCCAAAGAAAGTTGGGAATTTCTTCAAGAAAGAGTACTAGAGAGATGAAAGTAGTGAGCTTGGTTAGAGAATTCGAGATATAGCGTATGAAGGAGTCCGAAATCATTAAGAATTATGTTAACAGGTTTCTTGAGATTGCCAATAGGTAAGGATACTTGAACTAAATTTACTAATAATAGAATAGTTCAAAAGGTACCTGTAACTTTACCCGGGAGTTTTGAGGCAACTTTTGCTTAATTGTAATATACAAAAGATCTGTCACAATTCAGGATGGCGGAGTTATTGAGTGCACTGTAGGTACAAGAACAACGGAGGATGATGAGGCAAGAGGGATATATTGAGGGAACCTTTCAAAAGAAGTTGCAATTTTGTTTAGGTGTCTAGGGAAATAAAGGAAAATGAAAGAAAGGGAATTATGGAAACTACGAAGCTACAACACAAGAAATAATGTTGTTGCAACTGGTAACAACAGAGAAGGCAAATATCCTCCCTGCCAACATTGTGGAGGAGAAATCATCCACTCTCCATCTGCTCAAGAAAATCTAATATGAAATGCAGGAAGTGACACAAACTTTGTCATGCTAAGATTATCTATAAAGAGAAGGGATTACAATAATCAAATGAACCACAAATTGAAAACCAACAAGATCATCTATTTGTGGCCAAATGTTTCACAAGAAAAAATTCAAGTGAAAGTTGTCTTGTTGATAAGGATTGTACGAACCACATGACCAATGATGAAAAGTTTTTCATAAAACTTGATTGATTAGTTAAATAAAGAGCCAGGATAAGAAATGGAGAATACCTCCCAGCAAAAGGAAAGGGACCCATAGCAATTGAGACTTACAAAGGTACAAAACTTATGTATGAAGTTTTATTTGTTCCTGAAATTGATCAGAATTAATTATGTGTTGGACAACTGCTAGAAAATGGATTGAAATTATTGTTTGCAAATAAAGCGTCCCAGATAAGTGATGCTAGTGGTAAGAAAATATTCAGAATTAAAATGCAGGGAAAATGATTTTCCTTGAATCCATTGGAAAAGGAACACATAGCTTTTCCAAGTCATTCTACTATTGTGGAAACATGGCACAAGAGATTGGGACATTTTCATTACAAAGATTTATTGTTTATACAATGTAGCAAAATGGTAAATGGTCTACCAAATTTGGAGGAACATCTCTCAAGCTATAAGGCTTGTTTGCTTAGTAAGCAAACTAGACTTCCATTTAAAAGTTCCACCTAAAGAGCTACATAGAAGTTGCAACTCATTCATACTGATCTTTGTGGTCCACCAAGAGGGTATTATATTATCTTTATTGATGATCTAACAAGAATATTTTGGATTTATTTTATGAAGTTTAAGTCTGAAGTTGTTGGAATTTTCATGAAGTTCAAAGCTTGGATAGAAAATTAGAATGTCTGCAAGATTTAGGTCATTAGATTGGAACTGAATATACATCAAATATGTTCAATTATTTTTGTGAAGAAGCTGAGTTAAGCACCTACTCACTATCCCTTATTCTCCATAACAAAATGAAGTGAGTGAGAGAAAGAATAGAGAAAGCATGAAGATTTCAATATGCTTGTTGCATGAGAAGAATCTACCAAAGAAGTTTTGGGCTGAAGAAGCAAACACTGTTGTTTCCTTGTTGAATAGATTGCCTACGTGGGTAGTGGAATGACCGACTCCATTCGAGGCATGTTATGGTGTCAAACCTATTTTGAAAAACCTCGAGATATTTGAATCTCTATGTTTTTCTTATGCTCTACGGGTTAGGAGAGACAAGTTAGATAAGAAGACAAGTTTAGGAATCTTCATTGGCTATAACTTATTTTCTTAAGCTTACAGGATATTTGAACCGCAATCAGATAAGATTATAGTAAGTAGAGATGTTTAATTCCTTTAAGATGATCAATGTGACTACAATGAGGAGTCTCCAGTTATGAACAATAATTCACAGCTTGATTATGATGAATTCGTGGATGATCATCCTATTAGGGGTACAAGGTCACTCTTTGATACTTATTATAGTTGCAATGTTGCTGTTTTTGAACATGCATAATATGAGGAAGCAAAAATGGATAAAAAAAATAGATAAATGCAATGAAGGATGAGTTGGACATGATACTTTTTCCCCAATAGACAAATTGGATACAATTCAAATGCTTTTGGCTATAGCGGCACAAAAAATTTGGAAATTTTTTCAAATAGACGAGTAGTCTGGCTTCTTGAATGATCTACTAGAGGAAGAAATTTATATTAAACAACCAGAAAGGTTCAGGATGCCAAACATGATGATATGGTTTATCTATTAAGGAAATCTCTATGCAGATTAAATGAAGGTCCTAAAGCATGGTACAGCCGAATGTATAACCATTTGCTAGACTTAGGCCTTGAAAAAAACTTAAATGAAATTGACTCTTTATGTCAAGAAAGTTTTCTTTAACATTATTATTATTTCTTTTTATGTCGATGATTTACATGTGACACGAAATAATGTTGCACTGATTGAGGAATTCAAGAAGGAGTTGATGGAAGCCTTTGAGATGACTGATCTTTGCGAGATGACTTATTTTACTAGAAATAGAGATCAAGAAAACTCAAAATGAAGTCTTTGTTTGTCAAAAGAAATATAAAAGGGAGATTCTAAATATATTTAGAATGGAAGAAATCAAGAGTGTGTGTACTCCAATGAATCAAAAAGAAAAGTTGAAAAGGGATGATGGAGCTGAACTAGTTGATGAAGGATAATATCGAAGCTTAATGGGATGCTTGATGTATCTCACAACAACAAGGCTTGACATTTTGTTTTTTGTGAGTGTTTTATCCACGTCTTTAAATTGTGCAAGTAGTTGTGGCTGCCAAAAGAGTGGTTAGGTATCTTAAAGGAACTCTAACCTATGACAACAAATTGAGCAAAAAGTCAGAATTTCAAACTTTGTGGATATTCTGATAATGATTGGGGCAGGTCAGCTAGTGATATGAAAAGTACTTATGGTTATTATTTAAATTTTGGATCAGGGTGTTTCTCATGGTGCTCAAAGAAACATGAAATAGTTACAGAATCAACAGCTGAAGCAGAATTCATCGCAGCGACATCTATTGTTAATCAAGCACTATGGCTTAGAAAAGTTTTGATCGATTTGCAGTTGAAGCTAGAGGAAAACAATAAGATCCTTGTGGATAATCAAACTACCATAACCATATCCAAAGATCCCATTTTTCATGGAAGGAACAAGAATTTCAATATGAAACTTTATTTCTTAAGAGAAGTGCAGAAACATGGTGAAGTGGTTTTACTCTATTGCAAATCAGAGAATCAGTGTCATACATTTTTGCCAAGTCATTTCATGTTAGCAGGTTCGATTTTCTTAGAGATCTATTTTGAGTGGGTTAGAGACTTCAACAGATAATTAGGAGATTAGTTATTTTTTCTTTTGGTCATTATCCTTATAACTAGTTATAGTTGGTTGTATTTCTAGGCATGTTAGCAGTCTTTTAGCACTCTATGTTCTATTTTAGTTGTAAACTTCTCTATTTATTTAATTAGCTTGAAGTTCAATATACTAAGGGGTTGTTTGGTGTGAAGGATAACACCAAATAGTCCTGAGTATAAATTATTGTGCCACTTAATTTGTTGTTTGGTTCGTATGTTTGGGATAACTTATCTAGGGATTGATAATTAGTACCGACATAAGTTATTTCTCCCCTTGGGTCGTATAGTAATTTCGGGATAACTTATCTCAGGCCAGTATAACATATCACGGGATAAAGTAAGTAAATAACAAAGATATCCCTTTAAACCCTTTTTATACATCATGTTTAACATTCATAAAAGGTATTTTTTTAAAGAAATAATTTGTTCTTAAACTTTATGCAATCATACTATTTTGAATGCAACAAACAAAACAATCAATAAGAAATAATATCAGCATAACTTATCCCATCATAACTAATCCAACTTAATTTTTCCCATCTTACTAATCCCATCATAACTTATATTCAAACCAAATGACTCTTAAGTTTTTCCATTAAATTCATCTCGCTATTTCAATTTAATAACAAATACCAAGTAAATTGGTCTTTTTAGAGAAACTACAGATTCTCTAAATCTAGAACTTCCCAAATCTACACTTGTACCTGCAGGTTTGTAATTAGACTATCTAGATTCTAATACTTATCTATAGTCTCCTTGATGATAGTAATGATACTGCAATGAGATCTCTCCTTTGGAAGGTATGTCCTTAAAAAATTATCATTCAATCCTGAGTTCGAACTAGTTTCCAGTCAGTTGAAAGGTGCATGGTTTATATAGATTTATGAATCACCACATGTAAGTCATTGACCACTATTCCATGAGTTACATCTAAATGATTAATCTAACATGTTGCGGTCTGAAATGCCATGCAATACTGAGAAAAGCAAGAATGTACCAAGAGTACATGGAGATGGTTCCTATCCCCACTGTGAGGTCCTCCCTGATTCCTTGCAACTCCTGGACAAGATTGGCTGCATCAAATAAGATGTTTTACAAGCAACCACTACATTAGCTGATAAACCTCAGCATGAAGTTGTGGGATCATTTGAGGATCGGGGCTGGTGATGAATACTATCCAAACTATGGACTTGGTCTAGAAACCTGAATTTCTAGTTTTATTTTAAATGTTATTCCCGTCAGCATCACCTTCCCCAAGACAAAACTATGTATATTTTGAAAAATGTTTATCGTATTGATGCTTTTGAGTTTATCTCGTGTTTTGTGTTGAGAGATAGCATTTTACATTTGTGTTTCATATGCTAAAAATGTTGATCAAATTTTTTAATGTTCTTTGTGGTAATGGACTTAAAGAAATGCAAGAAAACAGATCAGAAATGTCTTGAGTTGTTAGATTCTTTCTAGTATCTATGACAATGGGACAAAGCACAAAAGCTTTCTTAGCATTATAGTGATTCATTTTTTCTTCAATCTTTCCTCTTTAGATCACAATTAAGGAATATTGTAAAGGGAATTGATCTGCCATCATATACTTTTGAAACAAATTTTGCAAATGAATAGCAATCTGAAAACATGCGAAAGTTTTTCATTATACAAATGGGATGTCCCTGAGATGTAGAGATGAGTCCATATGCCATGGCTAATTTCTCTCTGTGTCGATTAAGCAAGAATGATTTCTCTTGTTAATCAACATCCATCTGAACATTTGTTAGATCAGGTAGATGACCTGATCTAACATCAGTCCACTTTGTTACCTTGGAAATACTTACCTTGGCAACATCAGTCCGCTTCCCTCCCAAAGCATAAACAGTTGGAAGAAGCACATGGATCCCAGCTTTATCTGGGGGAAGGGGGATGATTCAGAGATCATATCAACTGCATAAGTTGCTATCTCATCGTCTTTATGCATTTTACAAGCAGCAAGAAAATCCTCCCAAACTACATCATTGGCATGTTTTTTTTATTATGTCAACACCTTCTATTAATAATCCAGCGCAACCAAGCATATCACAATTCACCCATAATGCACTATCTGTCGTGAGACGCCATGGATCTCTTTCATACGCGTTAAAATTTTCATTCTTTCTCCTACTAAGCCCCCATGGCTACATGCTGTCAGTACAACCACAAACACAACTTGATAAGGTTCCACCCCTTCCTGAAGCATCTTCAAGAGTAGTTCAACTGCCTGCTTACAATTTCCTTACACAGCCATGGCCCATATTGCTCCAGTCAAGGCAGAGACATCTCTCTCTTTCATTTTGTACAACACTTCCATCGCACTATTAGGATCACACTTAGAAAACATGTCAACAAGCGTGGTACTTAGCTGAATACAAGATGAATTTCGTACTTCTCAATGTGATTATATATCCACTTAGCAAGATCAGTATCTCCTAAGTATCCACAGACAGATGAAACACTGACCATTGTCACTCCATCTGCTTTAATCCCCTTATTCTGCATTACACGAAGTAGATAAATTGCATCCACATATGCTCTGCTTTATAAAACCACCAATCATGGTGTTCCATGACACGAGGTCACTCTCACGCATCTCATTGGAAGTTCTGCAAGTTGCCTCGACATAACCATTTCTCAGAAAACCAGCAAGTAGACTCTTCAAAATACATTCAAATTAGCAACAACAAAAATCTTGGATTACATAGTACTCTTGTAAATAGTTGATATTCAAGCCAACAGGGCGAGATAGACTGTTCAATAACAAGGAGACAAAAGTGCTGAAATAGTTGTAAATGAAATTAGCTACAAATAAAGGAAGAATATTATTAGTGAGAAAGCTAAAAAGAGAAGGAAGAACCAAAAGAGAAAGCAGGCCAGAAAAATGAAGGTTCAAACAAAAACAGTATTTAAGACAATACAAAATTTGTCTATCAGTGATTAGGTAATTAATATGGCCCTCAACACTAAGCAAGACATCATTGTAGAGAACGTTGCTATAAAGGATGAAAACATTGGCCAGAGAAAAAAAGACACAGTAAATCAAGATCTCACTCGAAGAAGTAGAATCTACTTTAAAAAATGAAGCACTTGAGCATAGTGAAGTAGAGCCTACTTATAAAAATCAAGAGGCACCGAAGGAAGTTAAAAATCCAAATGAAGGCCGCAAGTTGAAAAATATTCATAGCACAAGGGGATAAAGGCGGACATATCACTATTGAAGGAGAGAAAGGGAAAACAAACATGAAAAAATAGAGGAAATATATATATATAGATTAATGTGGTCTGTCCAATGCCTTAAATCCTGGAACATGCCTCCTTGTATTAAGCTTGAATAAAGCTCCACCATACATTACTACTACCTTATTAATTCTAGAACTTTATAGAAAAGATAATCCTAAGGTAACAACAAATTATCAAGAAAAAAGTAGTAAGTTGACAGCACTTAGTATCACATTCAAAAAAAAAACACCCTTCATCACTCCTCCTTGATGCAAGTGCTTCTGGATACTCCAAGCTTAGCTCTAAGAAGTTCAAATCTTTGTTTCTGTAGCGCTTTTGTAAAAATATCAGCTAATTGATCTTCACCACAACAATTTAAAATCTGAACAACATTTTCCCTTTCATCTTCTCAAATGGAATGATATTTGATTTTAATGAGTTTAGTATTTCCATGGAAGACGGGATTCTGTACCATGGCAACAGTATATTTGTTATCACAAAGGACTTGAGTTGCTTTGCTTGGATGAAACCCCAAGTCAATCAAGATTTTTCTCAACCATACAACTTGATTAACAACACTTGACGCAGCAATGTACTCTGCTCCAGCTGTTGATTGAGCCACAGACCCTTGCTTCTTTGTGCACCAACAAATGACACATGACATAAATTTTCTCGTCAAGATACCCATTAAGTAAGGCAGACTTAACATCCAATTGAAATACTTCCAACCCTTGGTGTGTTGCAACTGCAAGAAGCAATTTGATGGTATCAAACCTTGCAACTAGTGCAAAGGTTTCATGAAATCAATTCCATGCTGTTGCACGTTGCCTTTTACAACCAGTCTTGCTTTGTACTTTTTGAGTATTCCATCTGAGTTCGATTTAATCTTGAACACCCATCTAGTTCCAAGAGCCTGGTTGTTGTGAGGTCTAGGTACAAGTACCTAGGTATTATTCATGTTAATAATATTGAGCTCCTCGTCCATGGACATCCTCCATTCAGGAATTTGAAATGCGTTGTCTACACTTGTTTGCTCCAATATAGCGACACTCCATCTGCTATGTATATCTTCCATTGATCTGGTACCTTTTACTGTAAAATCATTAGGATCCTCCTCTTCCTGTGGAATCAGCTCTTCTTCGTGGGCGCTTTGCTTTTGATAAGTGATCTGTAAAGAAGAAACATCCGTATTCTTCCAGTCCCATGCAGCGTCCTCATCAAATTTAACGCTTCTACTTACATGTATTTTCTGTGAAATAGGATTTAAAATCCTATTGCCTTAGAAATGTTATTATATCCAACAAATATACCAACATCAACTCTATGATCAAGTTTATCCCTCTTAACTTTAGGAATATAAGAAAAATAGATACAACCAAATACTTTATGATGAGCAATTGATGGCTTGGTTCCAATCCATGCTTCATATAGAGTCTTTCCTTCAATTGCTCTCGTCAGTAATCTATTCTAAAGATAGACCATGACATTGATAGCTTCAGCCCATAGCACCTTAGGTAGGCCTTTCTCAAATAGAAAACACCAAACCATATTTATAATGGACCTTTTTTTTCTTTCACTTACTCTGTTTTGTTGTTGTGTGTAAGTGACTGTAAGTTGATGATGAATTCCAGCTTTGTGAAGAAAATCCATGAATTTATTGGAAGTGAACTCTGTCCAATTATCAGACCTTAAGATTTTTATCAAAGAACCACACGAAAAAGGAAAGTAAGTCACATAAACTGGAACAGAGGGAGTACTATTTACTCAATCAATTATCTATACCTCAATTCCATATCAGTGGAGTTAGTAATATGAATTTTTGTCTTGCTATAATTTTCCCTCTTTTTCCAAGTAGATAGATAGATCTATTGATTTCATTAATATAAAATGAAGGTGACAATCACTTATTTAAGTACAATTATCAAAGTTTCTTGAGCCGTAGTATTTGTGTTCACTGATCCATTTAGAAAAGAAAAATCATAAAAGGGAGAAAACACCTTGAGTGACTTCATAGAATTTTCTAATTCCGTTTACTAAGGAATTTGGTTCTCAGAGTTTCTTTTTCATGCTCCAATTTTCCAAACTTGTCAAAAGCTAGTTTAGAAGAGATGTAAAGTTTTCCATGTCATGAACCCTCGAAATAATGTTAATACTGTACAATTTTGAAGTCCACATAGATCCAAATTAGGAAAAAAGAAGTGGAAGCAAGTAGAAAACTAAAAGAAAAGTAGAAAAATCAATACCTAAATCTTGATTTTCCATTAAAAGCAAAATGAGAAGAAAAAACAATTGGGCCATTTAAATAAGTTTATGTCTCCTTTTGATTTCTATCTTTGCTTACATCCAAAGGGAGCGCTTCTCATATTTATAGGAGATATATAGGGGACAGTACTACGTAGTGAAGAATAATGTGACAGAAGCGACAAAACTAGATTACATTTTCTTGATCTCCTATTTTAGATTATTCAGTGGAAAATAATTGAAAAATAAGTCATTTACGTAGATTAAAAATTGCATTGTCAAACCACGAGAAAAGCATGCATAAATGTTCTTTTTATTTAGAATTTTTTTTTATTCTGAATGATTTTTTATTATAAAGAACTTCCCTTCTGATTATTATCGACTGAATCATCCAAATTAGGAGGTTAGAAAATGTGATCTAGATTTGTCACTTCTGTCACATTTTCTCCGCCACCTGACTTATCTAACTTATATACATAAAAGCTATATAAGAAGCCCACTCTTTGGGTGTAAGTATAGAAAGAAATAAGACGAAGACCTAAACTTTTTTGAAAAGTCTAATTGTTTTTTCTTCTAATTTTGCTTTTAATGGCAGATAAGGATTTAGGTATTGATTCTTTCTACAATTCTTTTAGTTTCCTTCTTGCTTCACTTTTCAGTTTCCTTAAATTGGGTCAATGTGGGCTTTAAAATTGTCGAGCATTACTATTGTTTTTGGGGCATGCATGATATGGAAAACTTTACTGCTCTTCTAAACTAGCTTTTTGTAAATTAGGAAAATTGAATCATGAATAAAAAACAGTGGGAACAAAATTCCTTAAAAAATAGAAATAGAAAATACTGCAAAATAAGTCAAGATGTTTTTCATGTTTAATTGATTTTTCTGTTCCAATAAATGGATAAGTCAACAAATATGCTAAGGCACAAGAAGCTTTAACAATTATACTTAAATAAGTGAAAATATCACCTTCTTTTTATCTTGATGAATTCAGTCGAAATGTCTATCTACTTAGTTGTTAAAAAAAGATATGAATATCTTTAGCTAGGGATTATTGGTTTCTTCCTTTTTTTTCTCCTTCAGTTCCTTGTTTTGGTGGAGTATTGTGGATAAAATGTATTTAGACCTGATGAGATGCTTCAACTGATCCATTTGGCTGGGAACCGAAATTTGAAATTT